>JAMJFZ010001373.1:0-22500 GCA_026225945.1 Cricetomys ansorgei
GTTGAGAATTGAGATTCCAGCTTAGCCCTGCCGTACTGCTGTGACTTCAAGCAAGCTCACCTTCACCCTGAACCTCTCTTCTCTTACAAACTGGGGATTGCTAAACGTGCATTTGTTTAAGGTTCTTTAGAGCCAGCATTAGTTCTATTTTTGTAAGGAAATGTATTTAGAATATAATTGAGGTAAGTTAGTCACAGAATGCTAATTCAACGTGTCTAATGTTGGATGGAATTCTGGAGAAATAGGGCCCTATGTCAATTTGTCTAAGCATGTCTGAGAGATGTGCAGATACTTCTTCAGACTTCATTGGTTGAAGAAACTAATTGCAAAAACAGAATAAACAAAGCCCACCACAGTGCACACTGCAATCCCAACACTTCAAAAGCTAGGGCAGGAGAATTGTTAAGTTCAAGATTTAGTGGTTAATAGCGCTGGCTGCTCTCTTCCAGAGAGATTCTGAGTTCAATTCCAGCAGCCACGTGGTAACTCGCAACCGTCTATAATGGGGTCTGATGCCTAAGTTCAAGACTAGCTCTAGACACATTGGGAGACCTCCCTAAATTAAACCAAAAGAAAAAAAACAACCAAACTCCGGTTCCTTTGGGCCTTATTAGCTGCAGCCCCACTATTACCCTAACAACCCTCGACTCGCCAGTGTTCAACTTTCCTGTTTATTCTCTACCTTAAATGTTGGTTTAACAATCTTTCGACTCAAGGCACCTCCAAACAGTGAATCACTTCTCCCTTTCTACTACCTATCTAAGGTAGGGTTTCTACTGATGTGATGAAACACCACAACCAAAAACAGCTTGGGAAAGGTTAATTTCACCTGACAGTTTCACATCAGAGTTCACCATCAAAGGAACCCTGGGGCCTAGGCAGGAACGCAGAGACAGGAACCTGGAGGCAGGAACTGAAGCAGAAATGATGGATGATTGTTGCTTACTAGCTTGTTCCTGATAGCTTGCTCAGAAACCTGGATTCTAGTCCCAGCACCCACATGGCGGCTTAACACTTTTAACTCCAGTCACCGAAGATCTGATGGTCTCTTGGCCTCCGTGAGCACTGAAGGCACATGGCGCACAGACAGGCAAAAACCCTGTGGGACTGTTAGGATCCATACAACATTCAAAAAGTGAGGAGGTGGCAAATACTCTGGGACTTTCTGCGGCTGCCCCGGGGGGAACCTTGGGGTCTGGGCTCTCTGTGATGGAGGGGATTAACAGCCTCTGCCAAGTAATGTAGAGGGAAATGATTAGCTAAGGAGACAAAGTCCTCTAAGGGAACATCCACCAATTAGCTATAAAACAATACAGTTTTAAGCCTTTGAAAGATAAGTCACGTGAATCCAGATGGAATTGCATGACAAAAATGCATAGAAAACCCCTTTGTTTGTAAGAATTTGACTCAGAAAAAGCTGAAGTGAAGTCATCTAGACACCAGCAGCTCACGAGGCTGTTGTGTGACTGCCGGTGGACCGGGCTTCCGAAGGCTGCGTCTTCAGGCTCCATAGACTCAAGCTCTGAGGGCTCTGGGGCTTGTGGCAGCTGCTTCCACCGTCTCAGTGAAGAAGACCGGGATGCCCACCCTCAACAGTCTCATTCAGCACAGAACTGGGATTCTTAGTAACAGTGGTTGGCCAAGCTCCACACTGAAGAAGGGGCGGTAACATTGCCCATGTTGGTAGATGACGTCATTGTATATACAGAAAAAAAACAAAATTATCCAAAAATTGCTAGAACTTATAAATTAATTTGTCAAGGTTACAGACGCAAAAATCAATGTTTAAGAAGCAATATTTGACTTTTTAGAAAATATGTACTTATATTATTCTATGTTATGAGTGTTGTGCTCAAATGTATGTATGTGCACCACAGGTATGCCTGGTGCCAGAGGCCACAGAATAGGGCATCAGATCCCCTGGAACTGGAGCTATGGATGGTTGTGAGGTGTCATGTGGATTCTGGGGGCAGAACCAAAGTCCTCTACTTAACTACTGAACCGTCTCTCCAGCCCATGAAGCAGCATTTTAAAATAATTATAATGAGGTTTCTAAGAAGGAAATCTCACTCATAGCAGCTTCCAAAACAAAAGATGTACGAGTAAATTTGACAGAGGAAGTGGAAAATCTCAGTGACTGAACTAAGAAAATACCAATAAAGGAAAAAAAACAGGAGGCCGGCGCGGTGGTGGCATATGCACACCTTTAATTCCAGCACTCGGGAAGCAGAGGCAGGTGGAACTCTGTGAGTTCAAAGCCAGCCTGGTCTACAGAGTGAGTTCCAGGACAGCCAGAGGTACGACAGAGAAACCCTGTCTTGAAACAAACAAAAACAACAACCACCAAACAGGAAATACAGAAAATTAAATGGTGTGCAGGTGAAAAGAATCCATATTGTTTCAGAGACTACCCAATGTGATCTGTAGATTCAGCACAGTTCTCATAAAAACGCCAATGGTATTCTTCATGGGAATAGGTAAAAAAATCTAAAATTAATATAGAGCCAAAGAAGAACTAAAATAGCCCAAGCCTTCTGGGGATGGGAGAAGGGCAAGATGGGGCAGTTGCAGTTCCAGACTTTAAAACATACTACAAAGACACAAAGCTGTAGTGACTGAGACAGCATGATGCTGAAATAAACATAGAGAGCAATGAAACACAACCATGAACCAAAAACTAATCTGCGCTGTGTAGCCAAGTGGTCACTTACGAAGGCACTAAGAGAACACAAGGAAGAAAAGACCGGCTCTTGAGAGACAGTGCTGACAACAGGGCCACGCACACACAGAAGGGTGAAATGGGAACTCTTCTTTCCACTGTACACAAAACTCAAATTAAAATGGATCAAAAGTCTAAATGTTAAAACCCAAACTATGAAATTCCCTTCAGAAAACATAGAAGAACAATTTGGTGACATGAACTTAGGCAATAATCTGCTTAGCTAGTGCTTCACAGGCACCAACAACTTAAGTAAAAACAGACCAGTGGGATTGAATATCATAACACAGCAAGGGTAAATAATGTCTAGGATGGGAGGAAATATCTGCAAACAAGAGATTGACATCTAAAATATTCAAGGAGCTGAAATGATAGAATCCCAAATAAACAAATATCTAATTAAATAGGTTGGTACTAAGCACACTAGACATTCAAATGTCCAAATGTACATGGGGAGAAAATGTTCAGTTTCAGTAATCATCAAAGAAATACAATCAAACCCACAGTGAATTATCGTCTCATCCTGGTTAGAATGGTTTATCATCAAAAAAGCAAAATAACAAAGCATTAAGTCTACAGAGAAAAGGTGACTCTTACATATTATTCATAGGAGTAAAATTAGTATAGCCAATATTGAAAACATCACAGAAATTCAACAAAAACTGCAGACTACCTTAGAAGCCCAAAGTTCTCCTATAAGATATGTATCTAAAAGAAATAAAATCACAGATCAAGAAGACACTTTCTCTCCCACAATACAGCAGGATTCCTAGCTAGAATGTGATCAGCCCAGATCCTTTCTGTGAATGCATGGACAGAGGAAATTGGTCTATTTACAGAACACAGATCAACCAAGGAAAAGAATGGAAATTTGACATTTGCAGCCACACAGGTGCAACTGCAAGTCATTATGTTACGTGAAATAAGCTAGACACACAAGGACAAATGCTATGTGCTCTTACTCACGTGTGGAAATGGGACAGTCTTGTAAAAGGATGTGGAATGTTGCTCACTAAAGACTAGGAAGGGCAGGGCTGAGGGTTGGTAAGAAGTTTAATAGAGGGCCAGTGCACAGCAGGAAAGAATTCCTTCTGTAGCCCAATGGGGTGACCATTGGGCAAAATAATCTGTGACTCATTTCCAGATGCCTAGAGTGGAGTGAAATTTCCAGCATATAAACCTGATCAATACTCCAAGAGACGCTAATGCTTGCTGTTCTGATTAGATTATCACACGTTTGCATGCATGCTTTGAACGACCATAATGGATCCAAAAAGATGTACAAACACCACATTTATACATAAGATTAAAAAATGAAATGCACAGTTGATAGTGACTGATATTCCAGGAATATTCTGATATTCCTCAGGTACATATAAGAAAATCAGCTAGAGTGTACGTATTTTATAGATCGTAGAAGCCTTCAAACCTTCCTTAAAAGATTTTTCAAGTTCAGGAGTGAAAGGGTGGAAAATGGTGATAAGAGCTTTTGTTTTATTTTGTTTTGTTTCTCTGCCTGAGATGTTTAGTTAACTGAAAACAGCCTTTCAATATACCTGATGATATAAAACGCTGTGTGGGACTCAGAGCTTTCCAGTATGGAAAACCATCTTCCACTCCTTACTCTTGAACTTAAAAACCTTAAAAAAAAAATTTTAAAAAAGGTGGTCAGTATCATTAACACCCTGTTACAAACTGAAATCCTGTGTCCCTGTGTGTCTACTGGTGGAATGGCTTTCCTTTTCTGGATGGCCTTGTTTTATAATTTATCATTTTCCCCTTCCAGGATAGAACTAGGTAAGATGCACCAAGGTCCCAGATAGAATGGAGAAGTAGGTGCACTACATGAGCTCTAGCAACACACACACACACACACACACACACACACACACACACACACACACACATACACACGAACATACATACACACTATACATACACACACACATACACACATACACACACACACACTATACATACACACACATATACACACACAGAGACACACATACACATACACACACATACACACATACACACACACATACACAAACACATATACACACACATACACACATACACACACATGCATACTTGCACACATACATACACACATACTTATATACACACATACACATATACATACACACACACATACACACACACACACACACACACACACATACACAGACACACATACACACATTTTGCTGTTGTCTTGGAAGATTTCCTCCTTTTAAATGTAGTACAGTTTATTCTATCACTAGACTTTTAAATCCA
Organism: Cricetomys ansorgei; assembly: GCA_026225945.1. Taxonomy (NCBI): domain Eukaryota; kingdom Metazoa; phylum Chordata; class Mammalia; order Rodentia; family Nesomyidae; genus Cricetomys; species Cricetomys ansorgei. Next base: position 5,000 of record JAMJFZ010001373.1, read on the forward strand.
CAAAGATAATCTGATTTTATTTCTCAAGTAATCCTATAGGGAAATTACTTTCACTCTTGTTTAATAGAAGAGGAATTTGAGACTGACAGAGGTTGAGTTGTTTTATCAAGGTCAGGTAACCAGCCACCATAGACTCAGGATTAAAAATACTACTGGATCTACAGAAGTCATAAGCTGAGGCCTTAGCCACCACAGTAGCTTGAAGGAGAATGAAACTGGCCACATGACAAAAGAGTGGAGATTTTGCTCACTTGAACCCAAAGGAAGATTCCTGACTCCACCTAAAGTCTTCGATCGCTATTGCTTAGGTAAACATGCCAGTCACCAAAGTTAAAACCAAACGTGCGTATTTGACCACACAGAGAAGTTACACTAAGAACCTTGATAGGCATTCCCTGGAGTTCAACTGTTTCGTTATCCAGGCAGGCAGGCGTTCAGGTGACCAGCATATGATCAGCTAGCAAGACAGTCTCTGGAGCGGCGCTGGACCAGATCTCTCCTGCTGCTGCATGTCATGCTTTCCTGCTCTCCGCGCTGCAAGAGACGGTACGATGCTATCAAGTGACGCCTGCATCAAATATTTACCGAACGCCTATTGTGTGTCAGGTACTGTGATGTAATGATAAACAGAAGAATGTGGTGGGAAACAAAACAGCCTCAGTTCTCCCGAGGCTGACAGCTTAGTAGGAGTTCAAGACATCCAAGAACAGAGTGAATGTGTGACAACTCGCCAGAGCAGACATTGTCAGACTGTGCAGCGCCATTCCGAGGACACAGACACTCTAATCAGCAGTGAACGGCTGTTCCTCCGCCTCTGCGTCCTCACCGCCATTCATTCTCATGTCTTATCTCAACGACAGCTGTTCCGTTCCAGGGGAGACGGAATACCAAACTAGTTCTAATTTGCATTTTCCCCGATGGCTTACGATGTTGAACACTATTATTATTATTTATTATCTGCCCCCTCTGTGTGTGTGTGTGTGTGTGTGTGTGTGTGTGCCCTAGGAGCCCATAAGAGAACGTTAGATCCCCCGGAGCTGAAGTTACAGACAGTTATGAAGCCACCCAGTGTGGGTGCTGGGAATCAAACTCTGTTTCTCTGAGTGTTATGTGCTTGTAACCACTCAGCCATTTCTCCAAACCCAATGAATAAATTAAAAACACTTACTGGCCACCAGTATGTCTTGTTTTGAAAAATCTCTGTGCAGTCCTTAGCCTGAATTTTCATTGGGTAGTTTGTTTTCTTGGGTATTTAGTTTTAAAGTTCCTTGTACATTTCAGATATTAATCCTTTGTCAGTCTGTCTGTTCACTTAACTGACTGCGTCCTTTGGCGTACAAAGCTTTTTACTTTCATGATATCCTGTTTCTCAGTTGTTGGCACTATTTCTGAGCAAGTGAAGTCCTGTTCAGAAAATCCTTACCTGAGGCCTTATGGTGAAGTGATTTCCATAATTTTCCTACAGTTAATAACTTCAGGTCTTGGTGGAGGTCTTCAGTCCACTTGGTGTTATGTTTTGACCACAGTGAGGGCTGTGAATCCAGTTTCAAACTTCTACACTTAGACATCCAGTGTTTCTAACATCCTTTGTTGTAGAAGCTGTCTTTTTCGCAATACGTATTTTTTTCCATTTTTATATAAAATAGTAATAATTAATAATAATAGTAATCGGGTATAACTGTGTAGGAGTATTTCTCAGCCCCTATTTTATTCCATTGGTCTACACGGTTGTCTTTATGCGAGTGCCAGGCTATGTTTTTATTACTATTATCTCTGTAGTATAATTTGAAATCAGGCATAGTGGTCCATCCAGTATTGCTCATTTTGCTCAAGATTACTTTAGCTATCTGGGATCTTTTGTCCTTCCATATGAATTTGAGGATGAATTTTTTTTTCCTTTTGTGAAGAATGACATTGGAATTTTGGTTGAGATTGCATTGAGTCTCTAGATTGTTTTGGTAAAAAGCTCATTATTACAATATTAATTCCTCCAGTCCATGAGCAAGAGCAGTCTTGTATTCTGGCTCCTTTATTTCTTACTTTGGTGTTTTAAAGCCTTTATTATTTAGGTCTTTCACTTACTTTATTGGGTTTAATTCCAAGGTACTTTTTGAGGCTATTGTGAACAGAACTGTTCCCCTGATTTCTTTCTTGATGTATTAGTCACTGATATATAAGACAGCACTGAATTAAGTATGTTAATTCTGTTCCTCTGCCACTGTGCTGAAATTTTTTTTATCAATTCAGAAAGTTTCCCGATGCAGTTGTTAGGATTGTTTACATATAAAAAAAATCTCCTTATCTGTAAATAAGGATACTTTTAATTTCCTCCTTCCCTACTCGCATCCCCTTTGTTTTTCTCTTGTCTGACTGCTCTAAATAAGACTCCGCGTGATATATTGAACAGAATGGACAGGCTATTTTGCTCTTGGTCTTTGTGAGAATGCTTTGAATTTCTCTTCATCTTCATGATGTTGTCTATAGGCTTATGGTAAATAGCCTTTCTTATGTTGAGATGCTCCTTCCGTTCCCAGTCTCTGAGAATTTTACTGTGAAGAGATGCTTGATTTGCCACGCCTTTTCTGCATCTATTGAAACAAAAATGTAATTTCTGTCCTGGAATTCACTGATGTGAAAATGAAATTGCTCCTATCATTCTAGGCCTAAGAATCCATTAATTTTTTTCTTTATACTGAGAGAAGCAACCTTCTCTAGGGAAGAACCCCACAATAAACTATCCTATCCCAAGGGAGCAGCCATAAACACTTCAACATATGAGCAACACTAAATGGACTCAACAAGCTATACTTATACATACCTGTGTGTGTGTGTGAGAGAGAGAGAGAGAGAGAGACAGAGAGAGACAGAGAGAGAACTAAGAAGTCAAGGATTTGAGGAGTGGGGGGACATGGAAGGAAGCGGGGGGATGGAAATGATGTAAACACAGTACTTATTTAAATTCTCAACAAATAAATAAATACATTTAAAAAACTTTAATTCTCATTCTTGCATTTTGGTTTACTGCTTCTTATTTGTTTGCTAGCCGGATGACTGGCTAGGATTCTGGTTGCCTGACTATCTGTCTTCCTTGCTTGGAATAGAAACTTGCTGTGTTTGAGACTGGCCCCAAGGTTTTGATCCTCTGCCTCCCGAGCATCAGGACTGCGCTTACGTGCCGCCACACCCCTCACATTAGCGAACATAATGATAATGATTATGAATCAAAACCTACGACTATGAACAGCTCTTGTCGCCAGATCAACTATAAAATAAGGAAATTCATCATGAATCTAGAGGGGAAATTAATTTTCTACTGCAAAATCGGAGTTAAGGAGATGAGACTAGAGCTTCCAATATTCAATTGAATGCCTTTCAATGTATGGCAAAAGATGACAGAAGGCTATAGAAACCAGATACAGACAGGTAGTTGGTGACTAGGATCAAAGAGCTCAGGCAGCTGAACCACTTTCTGAGGGCAAGAAAAGTGTAAGGAAGACAAAAAAAAATCTACAACCAAATCATCAGTACTTATTTTATAACTGTACTTATTTTTTTTATTGCTCTGGTTTATATTTCTATACATTAATAGATCTTTCTTTCTTTCTCCTATCTTCAATCTTACATCATCAGATACATTATAGCTAAATGGCACTCGCATACCTGGTATTTGTATCAAAGAAAGAATTTCAGAGGCGTAAGTATACCACAGCTAAAGGTGGATAGAAATTATCTAGGTATCCTTAAAATAATGCGTGGGGCTTAGAGTCTCTTTCTTGAGAAAGGGGATTTTAAATCTTTTGTTGGTAAAGGTTGGCTACATTATGTGAAGAAAAAGCATGGTATGTGTGTGTTTGTGTGTGTGTGTGTGTGTGTGTGATGGTGGTGGTGGGGGAGGGTGGGTATATGTGTGTGTGTGTGTGTTATGGTGGTGGTGGTGGTGTGTGTGTTAATTTAGAAGTGGAGTAAATGTCAAAATTCCAAAGAAAGCTCCTTTGCAAGACTGCTGTTAATTTGACAGCAGCTTGGTAATTCCCTTTTGGACCTGGAAATGTGTTCCTAGAATCTCTTTCCCTGTGTGGCTTCTGGGTTAGAGCTTTCCAATACGAATTACTCAAGTGAGGTTTGGCAGGTAGGAGTTAAATAATTGAGATTTGGGAAAACCATTGCCATCCCTTCTGCTCTACTATCCCGTACTATTCTACAAGCTCTTTCCTAGCAGCCACGCTGGTTTGAAAGCTTTTCCCTAAATGTTCCATGCTTTCACTGGTCCTGTGTTTCATCACTGCAAGTGTTTCCTGATTCTCTAACCACAGCCACCCAGATCATTCTGCAGCTTCTCTAAATTGCTTGTGTCCTACTTTGTTAATAAATCTTCTGCTCGCTTTAGATTTGCATGAACCCTATTTTCTTTTTAAAATCAAGAAATACCCTCTAATGTATGCAGAAGTTCTGTGATCCTGAACCAATTAAGACTGATATGGTGAATGACCATCTGCGGAAGTTATGGCCACTGATGTGAACCTATCCACAGAAAATGGGTGCGGGAAGCTTCGGGAAAACCAAAGTATCTGAAAAGCAGGCCATATGAAGATATCCGTGAGACAACCAACACTAGATCAGGTACGGAAACCAGAGTAAACGGAAGACGAGGCTCCAGAATCTAGATGCTACCCTCCTTGTGCTGGCTACAAACTAATAATTTACCTGCTGTTTGGAATGAATACAGTTCCTAACAGTCTTTACAGCATTTCTCAAGTTCGGTTCACTATTGGAAGAGCCCCTGTTACAGATGAAAGAGATCAATGATGGTGGTTCAGTAGATTAAAATGTCAACACAAATACCCTTCTGTCCATTATAGCTCAGAACTACAATGCGGGCAAAGCTGGTCACCAATGTGAAATTAACATACTGATTTATAATCAGCAAATGCTGTAATGAAATTATCAGATGCTATATTACTTCAGATCACAAAGGGAAGTATTCACCTCCTATTCAATTCTGAAGTTCAATGTGTACATCCAATTTAGACTGCAATTTCCCACTTAATAGGATTTATATCCCCATCACTATTTTTCAAGTAACCTTGAAAGTAAAATGATTGCTTCAGCAAGACTTTTCTCTCACTCCAGTTTATAGATGTGGTGATTTGGTTTAATTGTTAGCTATGCAAGCGGTAAGATTAGAGATTTCACTTTTTGTGTACAACTCTGAGCCCCTCCCAAACTGTAACCTTCATAGGTTGCACGGCATATATTCATCCACTTCAGTAAAGAATCTCAAAAGCTTAGTTTGCGTATTAATGGTGGTGGCTTCTGCTGTGACTTGGCCTGAGCCCTGGTTCCTCTGAACCATAACTATACAGTTTCCAAGAAGCAGTTTCAGGGCTAATTATTTTGTACTACCCTCTGTGGTACAAGAGACTGCTGTCGTTCAGCTGATCAGCACAACTGCTTGTGCGTACGTCATCCACACGTCGTACTTGAACATATGTGTGTATGTCAAACTTGATTATAGTACACACTCCCAAGGCACCTCCCATCTCTCTGCTCCCAGCAGCACCCTCTCTAATGGGATCTGTCGACAAGGCCCCTTCTGGTTGCTTGCTGACAGAGACAAGGAGCTTATGGCTTTTAAATGGAAAGGATTTGCTAAATAAAGCTTCAACCCAATGCTTTACCCCTCCTTTGCAGAGGTCAGAGCACTAAGGTTCTTGGTAGCTATGGCAATCACAAGGTGAACTGATGAAATATTGACATTCTAGAGCTGACTGGTTGACACTGATCCAGTTAAACCCAGTTAGGAAATTACGCTTATAAAATTACATTTTCAAAATGACAAAGCAGAGTGAGAAAGCTTTTTTTTTTTTTTTTACAGCTAAGTAATTAGATATGGTGTGCGCCTCCTAGGTCTATTACCACAGATTGATTATCTCCTAACTTAAGCGCCAGCACAGCACAGCATCCTGGAGACACTAAATTTGTCAAGAGCAACGGAGCTTTTTCTTCTGGGTTAGTTCTGTGTAACTGAAGTTTCTCAGCCAATATGGCTAGTCACGTGTTCAGCTGTCTTTAATTGCCTTTTGGGATTACTTTTGAACCCAGAATATAATTTATGTTTTAATGGTCATTATTTAAAATGTAGGGAATACTTGTAGAAAACATTATTCTAAGGTGCTTTCACCTTAGCTGATCTTTTTCAGACCCGATTCCTAAAAGGAATGCTTTTGTCGGATGAAATTCTGATTATTGTGATTCTACTCATATCTATTTTTTAGGAGAGTGTTATTGTTTGTTGGTGTCTTTTGTTCTGTTTATTTCTTGATTTTTGTTCGGGAGTGGCTGATGAACAAGCTCCATGTCCTTGTAAACATGCGGAGCACTGTCTACCACTGAGATACACCATCTACCCCACCGCTGTTGTTGAACTAAGCTGATCTTTAATTCTCATTTTTGTCACCATATTGAAGAAAGGGAGAATTTCAGCTGGAAAAGCTCTCTCAGAATAAATGGTCTGGGATCATGTTATCCAATTCTCATTCCCTGACCCACTTCTGGTACTGTCTGACTTGCATCTTCTGGTTTTTGTTTTGTCTCCAGTTCTGTATTTCATTTGCTTCTGGAGCATGTTTATGGGTCTCCATGTTACTGAGTTTTAGACTCCAGTACTTCCTGGGGTGGGCTGACTCATTTAGTGTTCCTTTGCAAGTAACAGATGAACAGCCTAAGTTTGTTTAAGCACATGAAGGGACTCATTGTCACCCAACAGGGTTTCAATGTATGTACATGTCTTAGTTAAGGGTTTATTGCTGTGAAGAGACACAATGATCATGACAACTATCATAAAATAAAGCACTTGATTGGAACTGGCTTACAGTTCAGAGGTTTAGCCCATTGTCAGAATGGTGGGAAGCATGGCAGCAGGCAGGCAGACTGATACTGGAGGAGTCAGGAGTCTGGGTCAGCAGGCAGCAGAAAAAAAGAGTATGCCACTATATCTGGCTTCAGCTTCTGAAACCTCAAAGCCCTCCCCCAATGACACGCTTCCTCCAACAAGGCCACACCTCCTCCAACAAGGACACACCTCCTCCAACAAGGACACACCTCCTCCAACAAGGACACACCTCCTCCAACAAGGACACACCTCCAACAAGGACACACCTCCTCCAACAAGGACACACCTCCTCCAACAAGGACACACCTCCTCCAACAAGGACACACCTCCTAATAGTGCCACTCCCTAGGAGCCAATGGGAGCCGTTGTCGTTCAAACCCCCACAGTATGCCTCCTGAAATCCATGTTGACTTCATCTCTGGAGCAGCAGTATTGAGAAAGGGCTCTTTAAAGGTTGTGACATAAAGGCTCCTCCCTCATAAAAAGGAGTAAGGTCTTTATAAAACGGCTTCACGCCGCATTTGGCCCACGTGCTGATACAGCGAGTGACCGACTGCGGCAGGTTTACTTCAGTACCCGCAACCTGCAAGGGCCCTTCCAGAGGCAGCAACAAGGGGCTATCTTAGGAACATCGCAGCCCTTAGCAGACTAAACCTACAGTTGGTCCTGCACTTCCCAGTGTCCAACTGTGACAATAGATTTCCAATGTCTTAAAATTCGCCTGTGGTATTTCATCACAGCAGCACAAGCCGACCGTGTTCCTCTAACCAAGAGCAATAGGAAAAGCAGGCACCCGTTGATAAAGGTGGCTTCTCTCTCCACGACAGTTTCACTAACTTCTGCACACAGGCTTTTCCAAGCAGAAGCACAAAAACCTCTTTTTTGATTTCCCCAGAAAGGCTGGGGGGAAATTTCAGTAGGAATATAATCCAACAAAATTATCCTTCTCATTAAGTCTAAAAAGCCAGACCTAAATGGGCTGGGCTGTTGCTGGGAAAAACAAAATCCACAGAGAACCACAATAAACATGATAAAAATAAACCAAAGAACATTATTTTGGTCACTGGATTTATGTAACAAAATAAAGCACAGCCTATTTGTTTATAAAATAATTGTTGAACACAGAAATGTATGCAACATCTAAAATTATGCTGTTTGTGTAGGAAATAACCAAGAAATAAAATGTATGGTCCTCTCCTGTAGATTTCTGTTTTTCATTACATACCTTCATGGAGAAATAGTTGCTGTCATCTAACAGGCCCTCAGACCTTAGTAGGCCCCAGGTCTTAGCACAACTGTCGCCATGATGGATGTGCCATTCAGACCTTGGAACCCAGCACACAGGCAGCAACAAAGAGCTAATCCATCCAAGTCCATAGTCCTTGGGAAGTTTCTAAATGTACTCATTTTGTTTTTTGGTTTGTTTTTTGATTTTGTTTTTTTTTTTTTTCTTGTTTTTTGTTTTTGGCTTCTGCAGTTCTGCTTCTGGTTAACTGTTCTTCTAATTGAGATGTGTCAACACAGGATGTGGTTTTCATGCTTAAAAGCTCACACTGAGAAGGTCTTAGGACTGCACTGGGTCCCAAACACTGTAGTCACTGGCCAGCTAATAAAGATTTTTTATTGGCTTGAACCCATGTCTGAGTGATTTTCCTTGGTGGGTATCACACAGCCATCAGACACCATTGCTGACTGGACCTCTTCAGTCACAATGACTAACCAGTCAAGAGAGAGTGGTCTGGCCCGGGATGAATCAGTAATCTCTTGTATCCGAAGCCATGACCCAATCTGGCCAAAACAGAATTCTTCCCTGACGAGCAAGAAATTCAAGCTGGGAATAGAATTCTTTTCCTACCAGGTACTCAGGTAAACAATGACTAATGGGCATGAAATAATTAAGAGATGACTTAAGCAGTGGAACAGTTAATTTTCTATGTCAATTTAACTAATTATACTCAGATAGTTGGTAAGACATTACTTCTGGTATGTGGATTATAACGGTATTTCTAGAGGATGCTGGCATTTGAGTCAGAGTGAAAACAGGCACATCTTCACACCGTGGGTAGGTGGCATTAAATCCCTGGAGGGCCTAAATACAGTAAAAGATGGAGGAAAGGTTCGATTTTTCTCTTTACTCAAGTGGAACATCAATCTGCTGCTGTCATCGGACACTGGCCTCCTTGTCCTGGGGTCGGGCGGGTCTTACATCAAAACTGTACCACCAACTTTTGGAGCCTTCAGCCGACATGTTGTATGTCATGCTATTCTCCACCTGCGAAGTCATGCCAACCAGCGCCATGTTCCATCTCTCTACACACATGTCTGTAGATCTAAGTACCTATACTTCAGTCTATTTGGTTCTTTTTCTTAAGAGGACACTGATGTAGGCCACATACTTTAAAAGTTGTATAATTAGTGCAATAAAACGGAAAAGAAAGGTATATGTGTTTCCATCCGGGTTAGGTGAGTATCATGAGAAATATCTATCATGAAGCCTATCAAAGTTTTGACCTTCAGGGAAAAGGTTGTCCCTCTTACCTTACCACACACTTGTATGGATTCTACTTTGAAGACTTGGACAAGTGACTATAGGGGGAGCAAAGCCTATGAAATACAAGAAAATGACTTAACATCTGAAGAAAAATAATTCTAAAATATCTTAACACCGATACATGATTTGCACAGACAAGAGAAGGATCAGTAAACAGATGAGGAAAATATGTGACATGAAATGTAAAATATAAACAAAGAAGAGATTCGAAAGGTGCTTGTGTTTTGGGTAACTAAGGCATGGTAAGGCCACCGACACTGAGAAAGCCAAGGAGCTGTCAGGAAGGTGTCTTGATTACAGGAGAGATGCCTTAGTCATGGCTGAAAGGGTGGGCGGTGAAGGGGACTGTGAGCTAGCTGCTGAGGTCACAGAGGGAAGTGACTGGATATGGGGGAGCTAGGTGGAAAAACAGCACACACTCAGGGCAGCAGGAAGGCTGGCTCTGGACATACACTTGATTGGCAGCGAGTACATGGTGCGGAAACTAAGGTGGGAGCTGAAAATGCTGCCTGCTCCTTCACTTGGCCGGCTGGGGTTGAAAACAGCAAAATGGGGGTGCAGGAATGACAGCTGCTCCCAGAGGACCGGCTTTGGAGAGAAGGAGAAAAACGGAAGGAAAACTCTCATTGAGATAGGCAAGAGTGTGAGGAAAGGCATTTCTACTTTCTGCTGCACATGGGCTCAAAGGCTTAAGAGGAGACGCTAAAATTCGAGAGCAAACGAGAATTGGCAAGGGAAAAGGGCTGGATAAGGACAGGCCTCAGGGCTGAGCACGGTGGCATGTTCCTGCCATCCCAGACTCTGGAGTCTGAGGCAATGGTTGGACTTCGTTATAGGCCAGTGTAGGCCACCGAGATGTTCCAAAATAAACTGTAAGAATATTTAAAGAGTACTTGCATCCCTTGCACTAGAAAGGGTGGCCCAAGCTGCAGCCCTGCGAGAAAGACTGCTGTGTGTTCCCCCTTCACCCACCAAGACGCCTTAGCACGGGCAGCAGCCGGCCCGCCCTGCCGGTGGTGGGACTTCACTTGCTCCCCTATGCTGCACGCTTCTTAGAAGGCTCATTTTACTCATCTTTGTGCCCCAAAATCTTATGCCTTAGCATAAAATCTTATTTCTCGTTTACCTTCATTATTGCCATAGTTTTGTGTCGGTACTATAGGTCCTAGCATTTTCCTGTATTTTCTCCCTTGCTTACATGTAAGTCAGCTAATGTTGCTTTAAGTGTCTATTCACTGGGCAAAGCAATGGGTTTCATTAATGACGCGCTCATTCAATGTACGGTGTGCTTTGACCGTCTTCGCCACCCACCGCCTCTCCTGACCACTTCCCCACTTTCACATATGTGCACACACGACGATAATAATGCATTTTAAAATAAATTAAAACCATACGCTTCACTTACCCAACTGTGCAGAAACATTGCCATTCCTGCTTGCTATAAACATACAAAGTTAATGAGATATTTTATATTCTCTTTGCTTGATACTCTCTCCAAACACATAGTATATTTCATATTTGCATCTCTTTTCAGATTAATCTCTTTCCATGCAGCTAAGAGACAAGCATGTTGTACAGGGCACTTCTAGATCTCTAGTGAGCTCTTGCTGGTCAGTGACTTCCTCACTTGAGGTTTCCTGTTTGCATTACCTTCCTCTAACTCTATTTGGAACATGCATTAAATAAATTATTTGCAAAAGAGCATGCTTATGTACTGCAATAAAGAACTCAGGGATGGGATCGGGTCCCCTATAAAAGAGACTCCAGAGCTAATCAGCCCTTCCACAATGTGAGGGCACATGAGATGGCTCCCTCATGAGCACAAAAAAAAGTTCTCTCCAGACACACTCCTGGCAATTTGATCTTGAAATTCCAGCTTTTAAAGCTGCAAGAAATCAATTTCTGTTGTTTACAAACAACTCAACTTGTGGTATTTAGCAATAACAATGAAATAACTGCTCATCAGGTATGTCTATGTAAATGTGATGTCTACAGGTAGTCACAGTGAAAGCTTAGCTCACTCAGGTTTGTAGCTTAATGTGGACCAGAGAGGTCTCTGTCCCAAGGTAAGATACGAACAGCTGTGGATGAACCTCCTTGTGATCAAGAACAGGTCTCCTTTGGAAGCGGGAGGAAAATATGGAGGTTCTGTAGGAGATTTGTAACATCCGTGTCTGGAAAATTCTGTCGACTGTGACTTAGTCTCATAACTCCGCCAACAGGCCAATACGGCCTTCGTATGCACCCAGGAAAAATGGTGTGATGAGCAAAAGCTGTCCCTGAAAAAGTTTCTTTTATCTCAGATTTTTTCAGTTGGTGTCCATAGAATAGTTTTGTATTAGTTTAAATGATAATGAGAAAGGACACTTAAGCCTTATTCTTGACTTCTGTCACTGATAATGAAATATAAATTGTTTTGTTTCCACTTAATAAGACTTAAGATTTTTTTTGGTAGAAATTTCTATATTCTGTCATCCTCTGCAAGTTTTTAAAGGCCTTTGTCACAACTTTAATATATGTAATAAGTGCTGTAGTAAAAACCTCGGCCCTACCTTTGCGGAATCTGTGGAGATGATGGCATATAACTTTCTTTTTGGTGGCATGGTGGTTAGCTTTTGTTGTCACCCTGACACAGCCTAGAATCACATGGAGAGACAGTATTGGGTGGCCTGCGGGAATTGTCTTGTTAATTCATTTGGGAAGACCCAGGTCACTGTGGGCTATCCTACTCCTCAAGCAGTGTGTGTGTGTGTGTGTGTGTGTGTGTGTGTGTGTGTGTGTGTCCCCGAACAGTATAAGAGGGGAGAAAGCTTTCTGGAAGCAAACAATGATTCGTACATTTTTTTCTCACTTACTGTGGATGTAAGGTTTTAAATTCCTGCCATGACTTCCCTGCAGTAATGGACCCTAACCTGAAACTGTAAGCCAACCCCTTTCTTCCCCAGGTTGCTTTACACGAGGGTGTTTTATGACAGCAGCAATAATGAAGCCAGGACAAGTGGTTTAATACTGTTAATTGTACTAGCAGATAACGTCGAATGAGCTTTATTATTCATAGACTGGAATATATTGCGATATACTGTGTCATATTTTATGGATTATGTTGGATGATATTTTATTTAAAATTTTTTGCATCAGTATTCCTAAGGAAAGTTATGTCCTTTTATCAGTTTTGTCGTGACTCATGATTTACAGAGTGAACTTTTGAGACTCGTGTCTAATTTCTTGGACTGTTAAAGTCGCATCTGAGTCCGTTGATCGTTCAGGGCCGACCCTGATTGTGGTGGCACCACATTCACACTATGCCTGTCGGTGTCCAAGCCTAGAAGCGTCTGCCAAATCACCGATTGTAGCTATAGTATTGAAAAGTGTTCACAAGTATGACTTGCTACTTACGTAAATTCCTTCTGGTTCTTGCTACGCGCTTTACCGTTGCAGCTCACTTTTATATTTTCAATCATTTTTTAAAGACATTTTTTCACACAGTATCTTCTAATCCCTTATCTCCTAGCAGATCCTCCCCACAGCCCCAGATCTCACAGATCCAACTTCATGTCTTCTTTTTTGTCTCTCTCTCTCTCTCTCTCCTCTTTGAGGACTGGCCAACAAAAACAAACAAATCAAAACTCTAAAAGAAAAAGCACAAGAAGCACACACAAAACAAAACCATAAAAACACAAAATCAAAAACCATAATATACAGACAGAAAATCAGTAAGGTTAAAAAAAAAAAAACGGAGAAAGTAATTTTTCCTTTTCTTTTGCAAGCAGCTCTCAGTTGCAGATAGCTTTCTGTTTGGTAGTGAAAGCCCGTGCCCACCTCCCCGTCTCAGCACAGGGACCCCTTCTGGCTTGGACTTGTGCAGGCCCTGCACATGCTGCCACAGTCTCTGAGAGTCACGTGTGCACCGGCCCTGTGTCTGGCTCTCCTTTGTCTCCTCTTTTGCCTAGTTTTCTGGGCCACACTCCTCGGGGGAATATGATGAAGAAACCCCATTTAGGATGGAATATTCCAAAGTGTCTCCCTCTCTGCACACTCTCCAGTGGTAGATCTCTGTATTACTTCCTATCTATTGCCGGAGAAGCTAAAGCACTGATCTATGGGTAGAGCAGAATGTCCTTAGGAATTATTTGATTGCTATGTTCCTTTACCAGAACAATAGTATTTGGTTTGCCCCTAGGCCCATAATCTATCTAATCTCAGGTTCTTGGCCACCCTAGCAGTGTAGGAATGGGCTCCATCTCATGGGGTGGCCTTAAATCCAATCAGGCAGTGGTGGTTGGGTTCCATCTCATGGGTGGCCTTAAGTCCGATCAGGCAGTGGTGGTTGGGTTCCATCTCATAGGGTGGCCTTAAGTCCGATCAGGCAGTGGTGGTTGGGTTCCATCTCATGGGGTGGCCTTAAGTCCGATCAGGCAGTGGTGGTTTGTCCGATCCAGTGGTGGTTTGCCCACACAACATGTGTGCCACTATTGCCTCAGTGTGTCATGCAGGCAGGACACCACTGTAAATCACAAGGTTTGTTGCTGGGTTGGTGTTACCTTTCTCCTCTGGGATCAATAGGCTGGGTTGTTTGGGGGTTTCCATGGCCCCCTTTGACCAACAACTCCATTAGCTGTAACCCATTCCTAGCACTGGAAATTGTACTTGGTGGTGAAAGATGTCAAGTTGGGGTTCTGCCTCTGCTGTTACTTGGTGACTTCATTCGGATTCCTTCCACGGGTGTATTTTAAGAATCTTTTGCTGGAATATGTTCCCACGACTCCTCAAGTAGCCCTCAGTGTTAGCTGCCCCTTGCTGTTTCCTTCCTTTATCCTCTCTTCTCTCATACTCCCCATCAGCCCTCCCATCATGGCCTCCCCGCTACGCCTTCCTAACTAATATTCTTAAGAATTTCCTCTTCCCTGACGGTCCTCCTCTCCGCCAGCCCCTTACTCCATATCGAGTCTCTGTGGTTATAAGGATTGTAGCACGTCTTTCCAAGGCTTGAAAACTAACACCCACATATAAGAGAATACATACCTTATTTGTCTTTTGGGGTCTGTGTTACCTTACACAGGATGTTTTCGTTTTTCTAGCTCAATCCATTTACCTATGGATATCGTGATTTCATTTTTAACAGCTGAATAATATTCCATTGTGCAAAGGTTTCACATTTTTCTTATCCATTCATCTGTTGGTCGCATCTAAGCTAATTTTAGTTTCTGGTTATTACTGTTATGAATATGGCAGTTGCTGTACCCTTGGAACCATATCAAAATCTTAAAATTTATTTTTAAGAATTATCTTTCTAGTTTTGTTTGTTAAGTAGGTTCCTCTGCTTCGATGGACCATGGTTTTTTTTTTTTTTTTCTTTCCTCTGTTGAAACTTCTCATTCTCCACATATATTCATAAAGGTTATTACCTGCCTTTTTTAATGTAGCTCTTGGTGACTCAGTACAAGTGGTTGGTATAAATTTATTCAGCACTAGAATGTGATAGTTTGAATGAAAATGGCCTCCATTGGCTTATAAGGAGTAGCGCACTATTAGGAGGCGTGGCCTAGCGGGAGGAGGTGTGTCCCTGGGGGAGGCTCTGAGGTTTCAGAAGCTCCAGGCACACCCAGTGTCACATTATCTCCCTGCTGCCTGGTGATCCAGATGTAGAACTCTCGGCTCCCTCTGCAGCACCATGTCTGCCTGCGTGCTGCCATGTTTCCTGCCAGGACGATGATAAACTGCACCTCTGAACTGAAAGCCAGCCTTAATTAAGTTTTTCTTAAGAAGAGTTGCTGTGGTCATTGTTAGGGTTTGTTATTCAGCTGGAACAGAGATGGAAAAATGGCCTGGCATTTGGAAGCCCAGGAACCACACAGCTCTGAGGTGGGAAAGGTGTCCCCGATGGTGCAGCTCTGAAGAGAAATCTGAGCTGCTGTTCTTGCTTCTGGCTGAGCTGAGGTGCTCTTCATGCTTCTCTCAGTGGCTGCTTCCACTTGGGAGGAAGGCAGCAGCCGAAACTGCACTCCATCCCTACTCTCAGTAGAATCCAGAAGGCTGTTCTTTCTAGAGTGTCCTTGAAGGGGGAGGGGCGGCAGAGCCTCCCAGGGTGGCCTGTGATTGGTGGGATTTTTTTCCCTTATTTGGCAAGTCCAGAGAGGGATGAGGGGCCCAGCTTAGGGCCATTTGTGTTAGTTGAGCCACTTCTGTGCTGCTCTGCCAGATTGGGGGACCCCGTAGCCAGCTGGGAGTGGGGTCCCTGGTAGTCCCAGGGGGGGAGCTTTCTTATAGGGGAGGGGTCTCAAGTCCCAGAGCTCCCCAGCCTTTGGCACCTGGAGGAGGGTTGGGCCTGGCAAAGGGATGAGGCTAAGGCGGAGCTCCCTCCACACAGAAGGGTCTGCAGACTTCCCCACAGGGGAAATATGCTTGACACCCTTTGGGGTTCACAGTGGGCACAAAGAGTGGTGGCCAGGACCCCAGGGTCCCTAGCAGGGTGACAAGGGAGGCAAGCAGCAGCCCCAAACAGCAGTTGGCAGCTGGAGGGGTTAGGCTGCTGGGGAAAGTCAGATTTGCTCACTGGTAGAAACACTTATAGCTGTGAGGTGCCATTTTGGGCCTGGAGCAGGCAGCCAGCAGCCCAGTCCTCTGGCCGCCTACTGCCATGGCTGCCCTCAGAGCCCACCATGAAGCAGTTCTTGGCTGGCCAAGGCAGCTTGACAGTTTGGCACCTGGAGGAGGATTGGGCCTGGCAAAGGGATGAGGCTAAGGCGGAGCTCCCTCCACACAGAAGGGTCTGCAGTGGCCTAACTGTGGTCATTGAGGGGAGCAGGCCCCAGGCCCCACTTAGTAAGTATGGAGGGGCATGTCAGGGATGGAGCTCTCCACAGACACAGGTCTCCGGAGCTGTATGGGGGCAGGGCCCTCCAGACAAGGGAGCCCAGTGCTGAGGATTATGTAGGGGGCGGGACCCTCCCAAAGCAGGAGCCCAGAGCTGCTGTGGACTGGGTAGGGGCTGGGGCTTTCCAGCTGTAGAGCCCCGTTCTGTGGACTCTGCATATTGCAAAGCTCCAACAGTCACGATGTCTCTTCACAGCAATAAAACCGTAAGTCAGGGGTCAATGTGGTACTCTGCGAGGCTCTATGACTGAGTCCTCCTGTACTTGGTACACTGAGCAATGTCAGTGTGACAAGTGGGTTTGGTCCATAGTTTCTCACTCACATCTCTTCTGGAAATAGCGCCCATCCTGCCTTTGACAGCGTGTCTGCCACTCCTATAGTATGAGGGTTTCACATCATTCAGGGTAGTTTGTCATATAAACTTGCCGTGCTCCCCATTCCCCAAGTTTAGTCTCACTATCGGATGTGTGAACAAGCTAAGGATGGGTTTGCTTTACATAATTCACCGCGAGGTTTCATCAGCATGGCCCCATGGATGGGCCCAGCGAGTGGACAATGAGCCAAGC
Organism: Cricetomys ansorgei; assembly: GCA_026225945.1. Taxonomy (NCBI): domain Eukaryota; kingdom Metazoa; phylum Chordata; class Mammalia; order Rodentia; family Nesomyidae; genus Cricetomys; species Cricetomys ansorgei. The sequence goes on from JAMJFZ010001373.1 coordinate 21,882, forward strand.
CACGTCAGTCAGTGTCCTGCCCTGGGCGGAGATGTTGGAAAGTCAGTGTGAACACTTGACTTAGAGGATGCTAATGGCTAGACTCCTAATCACGTGGAGAAAATGTACTATGAAGAACGGAAGTAGCAGAGACGGGACAGGGAAAGAGGGAGAGAGAGGGAGGAATCTGAGTAATTCCCTCATAGCTTCTGTGTTCCTGAAACTACATCAAAATTTAGAAATAGATACTTTGTAAAAATAAATTTGATACTTCAGTACTTGGTCCTCGTAACAGTTTCATGACTTCTCCCTGTTTCAGCTTCCCCTCAGCTCTTCTGTTCTGCCCGCAGTGTGTACGCTAGGCAGGTAAATTCCTTTTGCCTATTTCATTGATCTTCAAGTTGTGATTGTTCCATTTTCAACCAAGAATATAGTGTATGCAAACGTGTGTATATGAAACACACGAAGAGGCCCTTTATACCTCGATAAATGGACGTGGATGTGTAAGCAAAGCTCATCTCACCGAACACTCCTCTGCGGCCACCTCAAGGCAGATACACAAACCTCTCCCTTGTAGTGAGTGACTTGCAGCACTCAGTCTCCTCAGATGAGACCGCTGATGGTAGTGCTTGGGCACTGT
>JAMJFZ010001373.1:27500-100000 GCA_026225945.1 Cricetomys ansorgei
TCTCCCTTGGGGTGAACGGCCGGGCTCCAAGGCGACTGGAGCTCGCGGGCGGCGCGTCCAGGAGAACGCGCGGTGGAACCGGGGCTGCAGTTGGCAGCTGTCGCCCAGGCCGGGAGACGGGCGAGGGGACGCGGTGGCCGCGGGACCCGCAACCCGCCCTCGGCGCTGCGGAGCGGGGCGCGTGGGAGGAGGCGGAGCGCGCCAGCGGCGGCCCGGGCTCCGCGCCTGCCTTCCGCCCGCTCTCCCGCCTCTCGCCCCAGAAATGAGCCGGAGCGTCGCCGGTTTGATTCCAGAGCCCCTGATCGGGTGGGTTCTTTTGTTTCTTTGTTTTAATGACAGTTCCCAGCCCTTAGGCATGTCATGCGCAATTAATTTCCTGCCTCCTTTCAAGGCAGCTGGGGTGGATTTTTTTTTCCCTGCATCATCCTTTGGGGGATGGTTGTTTATGATGTGACGTCAGCGAATTGATTTTTCTCTGGTGAATGAGAGGAAGAGACACACTCAGGGAGACATACAGAGAGACAGAGAAGAGGAAGGAGAGAGAGAGAGAGCTAGCTTCAGATGACAGATGTGCGCAGAGGCCAGGCGCTGACATTTGAAATTCCTTCAGGTCACAAGGAAGTCGGAATGGGGACTTCAAAGTGCGTTGCCAAGACCTGGAATTACTGAGAATCTTTTTCTTAAAATATAAATAAAAGAGAGAAAATCGGAAAATCCCCTGGGCAACCCAGCCTCCTCGGCCTCTTCTCGCTGGCTTTCCCAGTCACTGTGGCAGCTCCGATCGTCGGGCGCCTGGCCACCGCAATAGGCTTTCGGGGACCACGGGGAGGGGTGGGGGAAGTGCGTCACCAGGTGGGGAAGGGGCTGAGTGTTTGCAGAGGAGCGGGAGGCGGTGGGGGTGGCGAGGAATGGGGACGGGAAATGGGTTCCGTGCGCTCTCCGGGGGTATTGTGTCAGGAGATGCAGGCTGGCTACCATGTGACGCGGTCCAGAGCTGAAGGGATTGGCCGAGGCAGCGCAGGCGGTGCAGCTCGCCGGCTGCTGTTCTCTGCCTTTCTCTCTCAGCATCTTCCCGAGAGCCTGTAGGTGAAGCGGCGGCAGCAGCATCCATGGCCTGTCTGTCGGGTTAACACTTGTGTCCTTTGGCTTGGCAGCAAGGGGAGAAGACCTCAGCAGCCGCATTGTGAGGACTTGGCTGAGACCTGGAAGCGTATCATCCTGTGTTTTTTCTGACTCCTTGGAAATTAAGGAATGCAATTCTGCCACCATGATGGAAGGTAGGATTCCCTCTGCTGTGGTTGGCTGGCTCCAGGCAGGCAAGATTTGGATAGACCAGTATGGAAGAATGCGTGCAGCGGGTGTCTGTATCTAGAACCTGGCTGCAAGGGCTTTTGCAAGCAGACACTGCAGCTTGCTTGCAAGGGCCAGGGCTTAGACTAATGGAATCAAACCACAGGGTTTCTGCCTAGCTCAGAACCTCCACAGCTCTCAGCCCCTTTGAAAGAGAAAAGCCTGAAGTGTTTGCAGGAAGCTGAGAAAGCTATGAAGAAGCTTGCGGACCAAACAAGTTGGGGGAGAAGATAAGGTGTGTGTGTGTGTGTGTGTGTGTGTGTGTGTGTGTGTGTGTTAGGTTCGTGAAAGCACGCTGGTTAAACCTTTGCAATGGAAACTTGTTTTCAGAGATTGACATTAGACAGGAGAGGTCATCGACAGTTTTCCACGCTGTCCTTTTCAGTGAACTGCACATCTTAAAAGATATTTTGATCTCTGAGGTTTGCATCATAGTATTGGCATGAGGGTGCCACAAATTGGTTCGCAAACTGGAGTTTTATGGGAGCTGTCGTTGCAGCAGAATGAGGGATCAAGAAAAATACCTGGGCCTCCTGGCTCCTTGTTCAGGATCATGGAAAGGAAGTGGTTCTTAGCTAAGCATCAAATAATTGGTTGCTGATTATCATACTGTGTTTAATATTGTGAGAAGGGTCTTTCCCGGAGGAGATGCTATTTCTTTTACTTACTTGCCCTTTCCAGTCTGAGATAGTGACAGCCAACACCGCCTCAGAAGAAGCAACAAACTGGTCAGAGAAGAAGCAGTCAGCTCTATGGCAGCTTTGAATTTCTGTTTTCACATTACAGGATGGTGAAAAACTCCTGGTCCTTCCTAAGGTGACAGGCAGAAATTTTGTACACAAGCTGGATTTTATAATGCAGAAGCCAGTGCATAATGGGTCTCAGATCAGCTATAGAAATGGCAGAGAGGCCACCTTTTCAGCCAGGATCTGTCCTACCAGTTGTCCATGGTCAGTGGACCTTAGAAATCTACCAAAATGGAATAAAAGAGAAGATGATTTCAACTAAACCTACAATAAATTAATCTCTATACATCATGTTAAATGTTCTCTGGGTGATTTGAAGGGATAGAAAATCTGGGGGGAGAAGCTCACAGATTTGGGGAAATAGCCTTTAAGAGAGGTGGGATATCATTCTGTTTGGAGACTGGTTTTGTTTTCGGAGAGCTAAGTGGCATTGTTAAGATTAAATCAGTCTTAGTTAATTCTGAATGAATTTGATCTTTGAATAACAAGGCAACACAAACAGAAAGAGCACAACTTACATGCTTTCCGGTTCAAAGCATGTTCAGACGACTTGTCCTCCTCAGAAACAAAATCTTGTCTGGAGAAGTACTATATTTTTCTGCTAAATTTTATGTAGGATTTGTTAAAATGCATCTGCACGGGTTCCGATTCCATCCCAACCTTCCGCAGGGAATTCGAGTGTCTTTTCTTTTACTTCCTTCCTTGAAACTGTGGCGTGAGTTCTCTGGAGGTGGTCACGTTTCCTGATGCTCATTAGTGCTTCTCCTGGTAATAAGGTTTGTTGTGCCACCCAGAACATCGGCGTGAAGCCCTGTGATAAGCTTATCTGGGCTGCCGAAACCGAAATGGGAACTCTAACAAAGACTGTGTTGGGGATGAGGTAGCACTGTGGCTCGGCTTGCCAAATTTATCTAATGGAGGATGTTATCTTCGCACTGGTAGGGAGCAGAGGTGGCACTGTGGGTACAGTTGCTCCTGGTGGACCTTTGCAGGAGCAATTAGACAGGTGTGCCTCCTGCTTTCATATTTCATGTGAAACTAATGTGTTGGTTTCTAGGCACACACTTCCTGTTATATGGTCCCTGAACCTTATTAATTGCTCGGTGACCTTGGAAAAACAGTTAGGAGACTTCGCCAGACATCAGCTCGCCTGCCAGTGGATTCCTACTAAGTCGCCAGTCTTTCTAGCAATGGGTGACTGTCTTTCTGATAGGCATCCCAGAATTCCGCCTCTAAATTGCTCCTACTCTGAAGATGTGATATAAGCAGTTATGTGCGTGGAACTCGCCTCTAGAGAAAGCCGGGCTGTTGCACACACCACAGGAACCTTAGAAACATAAGGAACCCCCAAAGCGTGCCCTAAATGCTGCCATGACAGCTCTCTGCTGAAATGTCAGTGTGTTCTGTGAGACCACACCACCAGTCATCTGCATAGTCTCAACCAGTTCCTGTGTGCCACATGCATATGGTCACAGAAGCATGTGCAACCATGCCTGTAAACACAGTCCTAGAGAAGAGAAGCAATAGTTTGTACTTCTGTGTGCGCGTGCGTGTACATTGCTACATTGCAGCAGTGCTTCTGTTTGCTCAGAAGCATGGAAGAGCAACTTTTCAGTCCCTTCTCCACAACGCAGGGAAACAAGAGTAAATACATGCTCAGCTGAATGGTTCATGGTTCAGATTTGTGTCTCCTGTAGACAGGAGATAGGCTCGAATATCCGATGTCTTTTGAAAATCCTGGTCTTATTTGAGGAAAGGTACCACCTCCCTCCTGTTGTAATACTGTGGCAGGAGCTTCGTAACTGCAGAGTCCTTAAACAGATCACCAGCCGTATGTGGCTCCATGGCTCTATTTCAGTTATTCTCGTGAAAGCAGTATCATTTAAGAGGCTGATGTGTTGCTTCCTGCATTCTTTATTTTTTGGCAGCGGTTGGTATTGAGTTGTTTCTTTGCAAAGGGAAGCTACATGATGATGCTCGTGTGTAGCATGGGCTGAAGGAAGAAGTCGGGAGCAAAGGGAACCATTGCTGTGGGGATGTGCGTTGGTGACGCTGAGATGTGGTCAGCAGGGTTAGGGCAAGTCAAGGGCTATCCTGTGATATATTAAAGTCCTAAATGGTTTCCTAAGACAACTGAAAGTAAGCTAACGTTTCCTAGAAGCTTTCGCTTATGAGGCTGGGTGGTAATTACATTTCTCGTCCCGTGCAGAACTAACTGGTGCTGTGTTTTTAATTCCATCTTCAGGCTCTTGGGTGCTGTATTCAAAATACCAGTTTCCCGGTGCTGGTGGCTTCATTGTGTATAACGCTTTTCAGAAAGGAAAAAACACATGTTTAAGGATTTAATTGCAATCCAAGGTGACTAATAAAATTTATTTTATTCGTTACTCACAGGAATGTTCACATAAGTGCATTCTAGATATAAATATTTGTATAACACTTTTCTTCAGATTTAAAAAATTAAAAATAATACATGTCAGCAGAAAGAAGCAAAAACCAGTAAAACGAAATTTGAATTCAAGCCCATTTAACAAAACTCGTGACTTTCAGCTTCTAAGAACTTTTCTCATTTTTACTTTCTATCAGAGAGAGCATGTTGTCCACACTGAAAAACAAGCCTTTGTTTCTCCAGTTGCATATTCTACTTCTCTCTACTTACAATATGAGAGCTGGCAGGACCCTGCCTTTCATTCCTTGTTAGTTCTTCGTGGGCCCCAAATGGTGACCTATGTGATTCTGTCCGATTTGAGTTTAACTGAACATCTGTTGCTGCAATAAACCTGTAAACTCCAGAATGGAATTTTCTATTTGGAAAATTCTTTGATACGATTTTTTAAAAAGAAAAGGGAACAAAGCCTTCTGAACTGGAGTGCTCGTTTTGTAGTTACCTGAGAGGTTTTAGAGCGCCTCGGGTGCTGCTGGCTCCCTTCCCTTCAACGGTGAGGTTACTTTAAGAAACCTAGGCGCGCAGCTGAGATTCTGATACACTCCATCATTTATGTAATTCCGTTCTGTCCTCAGATTTGAGTTGGGAAGAAACTTTAGATCCTTCAGTTCTTACCCAATTCCAGCAGACCACTTCAAGTCTCTGAAGAATGTGGAGTTATACACTAGTCCATCAACGGCGATTAGCTCAGTTTTAGACTGAATTATTAAATATTTTCCAGGAAACGTTCAGCGAACACAGTGGTTATCACAGGGATGCAGCAGAAGAGAATGGTGGCATTAAAAGTGTTTTTAATGTCAAGTATCGCCTTTGGATATTGCTGTTAGTCTTCCCACACGGCTGATCTAAGCCAAGTATTAACAAAGAAAACTTCATTAGAAGAAAATGAGGCGCGAGAGACAAAATTCGAAGGCGTGTCCAGAATTTATTTCGATACTTGGGGTAATGCTCGCTCCTCAGTTACGTTCAGTTCTACTCTCCAGTTCCACTCTTGCGGCTCACCTTCTCTCAATCCCATCTTACCACCATCCAGCTGTGAGAGCGCCGCAGAAACTCGCCAACGGAATGCAGAAAGGGAGAGATTTTACTGAAATGACGAGGAAGGAGTTGGAGAAAAGATGTAGTGTATTACGTGCACCTTAGCTTAAGAACCCGAGAAGAAATTAGCTGTGCGAAGAGGCAGTCCGAGGTAGAAGGAACAGGGGGTCTGATGAGGACAGGATCCCCCTTGGAGAGAGCAGTTGGGGCAGCGGAATTGGGGCTCACCTGTCTGTGCACTGGCCATGCATATCACAGTGGGCGTGGCTTACTCACCGAGGGACCTATGGGAGAAGTGCTGTATGGGTGGAGAGTCACGGCCCTGTTCTTGGAATCTGAACATTCAGTTCATTGCCTCTGTAGGGTGTTAGAGAGACACAGACTCTCTATATCTAAATGCTTCGTATCATGCTGCTTCCTTACTTGAAACGCCCACTCTCCCCATTTCTATTTCTCTTAAATCCATGGTTTCCGTGCTCTGGCCTTCTGCCTTCTTCAGGTCATCTAATGCCTCTCTAATGTTGGCAATCATAATGCCTACAACTATTTTGAAAAGACTTTTTCCTCCACCAAAATCCTCGGCAGGATTTCCCTCTTGTTCTTGGGTCCCTGAGAACTCAAAACTGAACTTAGGACTTCAAGGCGTGTTTACCTCTGTGGCTTTCATACCTAGTAGACGCCTAATATATTTACTTATTCATCGAATAAGTGAGCAAAGCTAGTTATAAATAGCTTAGATAACTACATACTGTACATGGTACATGTAAAAAAATAAATGTTCAATTGTCTGTTCTCACTAGAGACACAAACTTATGAATATACACAATTAAGAAATAAGAGGGTGTGTTATGAAGTATTAAAAGACATAGTTCATCTGAGAATATGCAGTTGAGCTTGGATTATTCGGGTGATTCTCTCCAAGGAAATGATAATGGAAAGAGAAGATTGCAATACAACCGTGCAAAGAAATTCCGAGTCAGCTTTATCAATGCACGGGATGTCTCCCTGGTATTTCTGCCTTCTTGTCTCCATTTTGCCTGTTTTTCCACCCCACTGTTCCTTTTTCCTTTTTCTCTGCTTTAAGACCAAGCCTGGATATGACGGGTTCTAAAGCTAGAGAGTTTGAGTCAGAAACTAGGTTAAAATAAACAAATAAATAAATAATAAGCAAACACACACACTGAGGGTACAGTTGAGCAATGTGCTCGCGTGTGCAACGACAGCGTCGTAAAACGTGAGGGTTTTCGGATGTCATATTATTTCTGTCAATCTTAGGAGTTTAGTGCGCTCACTGAACCTGTGCCGTTTGGGATTTTTGTATATAAAGAGCAGGGATGCAGAAGCAAGACTTGAGTGTGAGTCTCAGTGCCACTGCTTGGCCAGATGCCTTGGGGATGCTGCGTTTCCTCGGGACAGAATGAGATGATTGATCTGTTCTATCTCTTAAACGCCCAGCTCTAGGAACTCATGGACATGGAGTCTGCCGAAGGGGTGGATTCCCTCACCCTTTCTCCCTCCAAGGCTGAGCTTTAGCTAGACTCTTCTTTCTGTACCTTCAAACAATTGCCTGGAACACAATTAACTCAGATATATTCCCATTCTCTGCTGCTGTTCTGTGCTCTTTTGCTGCTGTTCTGTATGCACGCCACGGATTAGTTTTGCATCTTTGTTGCACTAGAAGACAAAAGCGTCTATGTAGCTGTCATCTATAAAACCTAGCATATAACTTTTTCTTTATCCATTAAAAACTATGTATTGAACGAGTGAAAACACAGAGAATAAGTCTCTGTGAAGAATGAGGCTATAATTAGGACATCACACCCCTCCCTTCAGAGCTTAGGGAACATCACAGAAGTGAAGAAAAATGGTTGTAAGAGCCAGAGATTAAGGAGTACCAGAGCAAAACCTTGTCTTCTGGACATGACAAGACAGTACAGAGATGGACTCAACAGCTGTAGTTGCCTGTGGTGGTGGTTTGAATAAGAATAGCCCCTCCATGCACATATATTTGAATGCTTAGTCAACAGGGAGTGGAACTGTTGAAAGGCATAGAAGGATTAGGAGGTGTGTCCTTGTTAGAGGAGGTGTGTCCTTGTTAGAGGAGGTGTGTCCTTGTTGGAGGAGGTGTGTCCTTGTTAGAGGAAGTGTGTCCTTGTTGGAGGAGGTGTGTCCTTGTTGGAGGAGGTGTGTCCTTGTTGGAGGAGGTGTGTCCTTGTTGGAGGAGGTGTGTCCTTGTTGGAGGAGGTGTGTCCTTGTTGGAGGAGGTGTGTCCTTGTTGGAGGAGGTGTGTCCTTGTTGGAGGAGGTGTGTCCTTGTTGGAGGAGGTGTGTCCTTGTTGGAGGAGGTGTGTCCTTGTTGGAGGAGGTGTGTCCTTGTTGGAGGAGGTGTGTCCTTGTTGGAGGAGGTGTGTCCTTGTTGGAGGAGGTGTGTCCTTGTTGGAGGAGGTGTGTCCTTGTTGGAGGAGGTGTGTCCTTGTTGGAGGAGGTGTGTCCTTGTTGGAGGAGGTGTGTCCTTGTTGGAGGAGGTGTGTCCTTGTTGGAGGAGGTGTGTCCTTGTTGGAGGAGGTGTGTCCTTGTTGGAGGAGGTGTGTCCTTGTTGGAGGAGGTGTGTCCTTGTTGGAGGAGGTGTGTCCTTGTTGGAGGAAGAGGCACTGGGAATAGACTTTGAGGTTTCAATAGCCTATGTCAGATCCAGTCCTTCTCTCTCTACCTGTGGATCAGAACGCAGCTCTCAGCTACTGTTCTAGTGCCATGCAAGCTGCAAGACTCCCCCTGCCATGATGATAATGCACTGACTCTCAGGAACTGTAAGCAAGCCCCCAATTAAATGCTTTCTCTTATAAGAATCTCTGTGGTCATGGTGTCTCTTCACAGCAATAGAATGCTGACTGAGTCACCTGCATAAGACCTGCACAAGACCAAGCCAGCCAGTCGACATTCCGTATTTGTGACAGTTGGGTCCTTAGAAAGCTGAGATGATCAGGCCAGCACAGTGAAGATGTGATGATGGTTCCTTTTGGGCTTGTTCTTCTCACACTTTGAATAAATGGATGCATGTCATGTCCTTGTCTTAGTTCATCCTCCCACATCTACAGAGCTGAGCATATAGTTAGGAACACATCCAACTACGGGAGGCTATACCTATGATAAGGCTCTTTCAGAACCAGGGTCACTTTTCAAATGATAAGCTCTTAGCTGTGTCTCAAAGGCCTTTACAGAAATGTGGGGGAGGGGGGATGAGGAGCCACTACCTCTATCTGAGGAGCTATTGACAGGGGAAAAGGGGTGGCAGTTTTCTTTAGGGGTGTGGTCCCTGATGGGTCATTCACGCTTCAGTAGATGACCCATGTCTCTGTGTATATGGACAGCACAACTTGGATTCGTTGAATTGTAGAAAACATTTTTGTTTTTGAAAGGAAATGATGTTGCGAGGGGGGGAAGGGTTTCGGATGTGAAAGGGGTTAGGAGAAGCAGAGAGGGAAGATGATCAAAATGCATTGTATGCACGCGTGAAGTTCTCAAAGAATTAATAAAAAACATTATGTTTTAAAGCAAGTAATAAACATGAACATATGGTTAAAAAACTATCTATTGAATGCATGCTGGTTGCCAAAAAGTCTCTCCAGATCCAATCGGAGCTTTCCCTTTAGTCCCCGATACTATACGCACACTAAAAAGGACAGGGAGGAGGAGCCAGCTGCAGTCGCTGTCTTCAGAAACCTGGAGTCTGGCACAGTGCCTGCTGAGATACTACCTTCTCACACACAGTGCAATCCCACAGCCTCTCTGTGTGGGAGAAAGAGTAAGCGGAACCAGCCTGATTTCAAAGAGAAAGAAACGGGGGCTTGGTGGGATGAAGTGACTTGCTAAGCAGACCAACTAAGAGCATCACTACAGAGGCTTGGACACCCAGTCAAACGCTCTTTCTGTGTCTGACGGTGTGGCTGGGATGTCCGTGTCTCTGACAAGCAAGCCGCAGGCTATCTGGGCTTGGTGTGGTCTTTCCTCACAACTAAGAAAGTTGGTTTCATCACCAAGTTCTGGTCTTTGTGTCCAGCCATCAGCTTGAAGAAGGCCCTAACTCAGCAGCGAGCTCGGCTCCTTTCAGTAGCTCCCATTGTCTTCCCTGGATTTTGCAGTGATAAAGGTCACACTGTGGTGTCAGTCTTCCCTGACACTCTAAACTTTCACAGCTTACATTTTACAAAACATTTTATAGAAAACCTGCTTCTCACCACGAACAAAAGCCCCTTTCTCCCTTAGAGGGACAGCTCAGGTTTCACTGGCATCTTGTGAAAGCTTGGGACATTATCATGAACATATGATAGTGCAAACCATCATTTGAAGGTTAACCAAACTGGTCCAGCCTCATTTTATAGTTGACGAAGCCAGTGCCAAATGCAGCAACTTTTCCAAGGATCTTTATTCTCTCTGGAAGATAAATGAAAGTTTATTTTAGTCATGATTCCAAAAATGTGGATAGAGAAAGACTGGGAACCCATGGTGTCTTTCACGTTCAAAGGTGCAGAGGCTGGTTGGGCGATTGCCAAAAGACACACAAATGAAAGTGTCCCTGGGGTCATCGTTCTACTGAGCACACACACAATGTGACCATTTATAGCGCTCTCCTCTGTGGGCTCATGCACCTGCTGTCACTGACTGTGAAGAGGACAGGCCTTGAACCCTCCCACCCTCCTGCCCTCCCACTCTCCACCCTCCCGTCGGCTGTGTGACCTTGAGTGAGTACTGGAATTGCCTGTCCTCTGCTTCCCCATGTGTGAGGTAGGAAAAGAGCTGGTCCCTAGCTCCTATGGTCGTTAGTAAAATAGTAAAATAGTGAATATGGAAATACCCACAAGAGACTGGTGCACACAGTGTTTCCTCGAGGTTCCACCCCAGCGGTTACCCGTTCATCTTTGGAGGCTTATTGTTGTTTCTCACCGCTGGGCCTGTCATACAGAGCACTGCAGCACTGCCTCTGCAGACAGGCCTTACCCCTTCTCCCTTCTCCAAACCCACTTTTAATTTATTAGCATCTTCTGTCACCCTTTATTCCCCATGTCCGCATGATAGGTCGCGCCTCTTCCTGACCATGGCCAGTGCCTTTACTCCATCCCAGCTGTCTTCCTCTCTGACTTCAGCAACTATCCTGACATCATATTCCAGGGCGCTTGTGTGAACGGGTTGGACTTAGTGCATTCGCTTATCACTTCACGTTTCCTCCCGTGGCCAGTTTCCCAGAGTCCAAGTAGAATGAATAGAACCAGGGTGCGGGTGGTCTATCTGCGCACTCCCACGCCACAAAGGCTGTCAGTGAGTTGTTGAAAAGGAGATGACGAATCGCCCGTAGTGTTACCTAGCACTCAGTACCTACAGCAAGAAGTGGTCTGACCCCTGGAGCAGGGAAAGCGGCTGCTTTTGTGCTGTGACTCTAACCCTCAACTGTCTCTTAGATTCTCGTGTCCCTCACGTGGATGATGGAAGTGTATACCAGGTCACTAGGCTCATGCTAATGTTTGGGTTTATTTCTGATTCCTCCTTTCATCCTCTCATCGGAAATGGGTCCTCAGAGTTGTAGATCACCCTTATTCACTTCCTCCTCCCTCTAACGCGTCTGATCAGACTTGGCTGCATCGCGTCTGGCGTGTCCTGTCATGGCCATCAGAGTTTTGTTTAAATTAGAAACCGTTCTTTCCCAGCACTGCTGTTCATTAGTTAGGACACAAGGCTGGGTCTGCCAGGTGAGCAGGAAGAGTTTTGGGACTCCCGCTGCTGCCTCTGCATCTTGGGCAAGTTGCGACTTCTCTCTGTTCTTGCCTGTATCATGGTGAATATTTTGAGCAAACCTAACTTTCCTACCCGGGTCGTACAGTGCAAAGTACAAAACATGAAAAGTATTTTGAAGCTTATTAAATCTTATGGGGATAAAGTATAGCCTTGGGGATGTTGTTTTCTGTCGTACTTTAGAATCTTTATTTCCCGTTAAAGGGTTAGGTTTGGTATTAATAACCCTGAAGATATAATTAGTTCTAAGGTCCCTGATGACCCTTTGCTACTTTCTATCTTTCTCCACGTCCCCTGCCTCTCAGGCCTACAAACATCTTCACTTTTTGATACCCGGGGGTGTGTGCCTTCCTATTTTGTTAAATTATTTATTACACTGAGGGAAGCTATATATAACTTTGTTATGCTGGATAAAAATATCGTTCCTAATAGCGGTGTGTAGTGAGACAGTTTCAAATACAGCTGAAACTGTGTTCAAATAAAATGTATCTTGGCCTGGACACAAAGCCAAACATAGTTCTGAATCCAACTTCAGATTACAGGTAGAGAGGATTCGGTCTAATCCACTCACTCAAATGCCAGATCCAGTTATTCAAGCTGGATCTCTTCTCCTGCCTGTTTTCTTGCCTTCTACTTCATGGTAACACATATCAACTTGGTTCACTGAAGAATGGAACTCGATGGGGCTGGTGAGGTAGTTTAGTGAGGAAAGTGCTCGCCACACAAGCCTGAGGACCACGGTTCGATCCTCAGGACCGGGCTAAAGACTGGGCTTGTACTTCCCATGCTGTGGCGTTAACAAGCAAACCATTGGGTTTCAGCTTAACTGAAGTGGTAAGCACCAGCGCAGCGAGAGCACCTGTTCTCATAAAGTGAGTGGTGTGTGAGGGATGATACCAACGTTGACCTCTGGCCTCCACACACGCACACACATAGTGCAGCCGTGTACATGTGCACCTGCACACACATCAGTTCATGCATACATACACAGGCAAAATGGATCTTTTCCTGCTCTTGGTCAGCTCTTGGTGTAGGTACAAGTGTCTCGGTGACTGTGGAATGCTGTTCGGTAGCCACAGGTCTAGATGTGATGTGTCCGGGGCACACACGGACACGCAAGATTAACATTAAGGACACAGCTTAGAAAACCAAGTACATAAAAACTCAACTTCAGCTAATGTTAAAACCAATAAAACCCGAGTCAGAATCACGTGCTGGCTGGTAGGGGTGGTGGTGTTTGGGAAGGGCTCCTGGGCAGATGTGCCCCAGCTGAGATGTCTCCATGCCATGACCCCATGGACATCCTGGAAAGACTATTTCAGGATTGAGAGCAATCAACACATGGGACCCGGGACTGGGGAAAATCAATGAGCAGAGAGAAGACTGAGGTCAGGCCAGGCCAGGCTTGGCGAACACTGGGGATGGATCTGGAATTTATTCCGAAGCAATGGAAAGCCACTGGCAGGACTTAAGGAGAAGGTCATGATCTCATTTGCATCTTTAAACAATTACTTTTGATGCGGGATGGACTTGAGCAGCTGCAGATGGCATCCGCCACACACCCCTTCTCTCTCTGCGTCTCAGGTTTGTCTTCAACTTACATTTGGTAATAGATACTCCAGTTTTATCTTCATGTGTGTGAAAGCAGGTAAAAATGGAAAGGGACTGTGGTATCCTTCCCTGGCCAGCCGCTGGCACAGTGGACGACAAGATCTGAAGATTCGTGCAGCCACTGAATACCTCCTTTTCTAGCGCAAATGTTCCTGCCGTTAGGCATTTCAGCATCATGCCCACAAGTGAGAAGGAGATGAAGACAGCAGAGCCGTGTCCTTGTCTTGTGTGCTCAGTCCATTGGTGGTCGTCTTGATGGTGAGTTGGTTAGGTCATGAGGCTGGCTCTCCTCACTGAGCCTCTGTTCCCAGGTCAGATCTGAAAGATAGAACTGCTGAAGAGAGCTTGCTGTCCACGGAGGCCGCCTTCCCATATTCTACTTTCTCCACAAATGTTCCTATCAAAGCCTCTTGTGTCTGCCTGGAGGCCATTGGCTGAGACCTTGGCTGTCTCCACAGCTGCGCTGTCCTCCCGTCCCCAGCCGTGTGCTGGCCCCATGCTGTCAAATGCATTTCTATCCCACAGGAGATTGCACCAGACTCTGTAGGAGAGCGTTGCTCTCTTCCCTGCCTCCTCTGCATTAACGACCCTGGTTTTCTTCTTCAGTCACTTCCATGGCAGAGCTAAGGGCCCAAGCTTGGAAATTGCACTCACTTGGGTTCAGACCTGGCTCTGTGCCTCTGGGAAGCCAAAGCCTGTCACTGCTGTCCCCACTCCCTACACACACACACACACACACACACACACACACACACACACACACACACTGCTTTTTTATTTTAGCTTTTTAATCTGTTCCAAATTCACAAGATTGCCACCAAGTGTCTCCCAAGGTTCCAGACCCAGTTAGGTACTAGGTGTATTTGATGAACAAGCATTAGGAGGCAACACACCTTGTGGGGTCCGCACTAGACTAGTACAGATAGCTCAGTGGCTATGTTAGAACTGAGAAGGAAGTGGTGACTAGGGTTCTCAGAGGGCTTCTGAAACCTAGCACCTACCCCGGGATGCTGGGTAAGAAACCAGTTACTAAGTGTCATTACCCGGGCACAGCCAAGTGTACCTCCTGTCCGTTGCATCCAGGGCCACACAGCTACTGTGGCCACGGCTGCTGTCACTCATGCTGTGTACGCCTGTCTCCGTTCTGATTCAGGAAGCCGCTATGGAGCTTGCGCCGCCAGAGCATCTGCTTAGCAAACTCTTCATTCCTGCCCTTGCTCTACTCCGCACCTGAGCTGCTGACACCTGCTACCTATTCAGTTTCTGGCTTGGTGTCTGAGCAGGCTCTGGGGCTGGCATCTCCACACAGGAACATTTTAGTTTGCATCCATGCCTTAATTCTTCCTTAGAAAGCTCTTGATTGGATCACCTTTCTGTCTAAACCCCTTTGGGCTTCACAGGGGTCACCTAAGACCATCTGCATAGCAGATATTTTTTACATTATGATTCATAACAGTAGCAAAATTGCAGTTATGAAGTAGCAATGAAAATAATTTTATGGTCGGGGTTTCCACACCATGAGGAACTGTATTAAAGGGTTGCAGCATCAGGAAGATTGAGAACCGCTCGCTGTTCTAAATGAATGTCATCAAATTCTAACAGGACAACTACCATGGACCCTTCAAGAAGGTTCTCAGAATAAAAGGACTGTTTGCTCCTCAGCTGAAAGCCTTTAGAGGAAACTCTCACAACAGTCTGCACCACAAGTACCTGCTCTGGCTGAGCTGTAGACTGGGGGATATTTTTCCCATTGAATATCTTCGTTGGTCACCACTGACCTCGAGATGGCCTTTAACCAGATCCTCAGATTTCACAGTTCTTCTAATGCCTGGAAACCATCTTCTTACATTTGGTACCCAGTGCGTTTGTGTCACGTTACCGAATTTCCCGTGGGATTGGCTCAGAGGACTGGCTCCTCGTACCCAGGAGCCTCTCCTGCCAGGGTGGCCCAGCATCACTGTGGCTCTTCCTCTGCTTCTTCACATTTTCTCATTAGATCTTATTAAAAGACAGCTGCCCTTGCACATAGCCAAAACCTTCCGGCGCTCAGACAACGCGCTATGGTTGCAGGAAGGCTCAGAATGACATCATTGAATGTTATTAAATGGTCTGTCGTTTCTCTTAAATTGAAACTACAGTCCCTCCCTAAGCAGGGGGTGGCATGATATCTACTATGGCCTTATCGCTTACTGTGTGCGAGAAACTGTTCTTCAGTTAGCTGTAAGCATTCCCCTCATTCACTCTCCCTAGAGACCGAGACTATGACAATCATCTCCTTACCCCGTGATCCCCTGAAACACCTGTCCCGCCACCCCTCACCACGGCTGGCTCATCAGATGAGCCAAGGCTGGTAGCTACTGCCAGGCTGCCTCTGTTCTTTTAGCCGGATGACTCCACAGTTTCTCCAATTTTTACCTTAAAGGTTGCTATGGCATTGTGTGTTATCACAAACTTTAACAAAGCCTGGTAGTCATTCAAATAAGTTTTTGTGATATCTTTCTCAGTATTTGCTGCAATTCTCCAATAGTAGATTTAACAATTGCTGGGCCCGTCTTCGGGTTTGGGTTGTAATAAAAACTTTATTTTATAGCATTTCATAAGAAATGTAATCAACATTTGGCTTTGGGTTAACATGAGAAATAAAGTCATTTTTACCGTATGTTTGAAAAAAATGTTACAGGTCCTGATATTATACATCAATAGTTTTGTTGTAGTTAAGACTTAACCCGCTTTTCTTTCAAGGTTTATATTTGTTTTCTAAGTATGTGCGTCTTTTTTTGCATGTATGTGCACCATGTATGTGTTCCCCAGGAGCTAGCATTGTGAGCCGTCAGGTGACTGCTGGGAATGGAACCCAGGTTCTCCGTGAGAGAGCAAGGGCTCTTGACCGCTCAACCCTCTGCAGCTCCCTCACTTGATATTAATATTCCTAACACACTTCTTTCTCCACAACTATAACAAAATGCACATTTTAGAAACGTGTGAAAATATGCAGCTCTCTCCAACTTTATTTCTAATAGCGTTTATGCCATTCACTTAGCAGTAAACACAAATACAACCCTAAGCGTTGCCTCTTACCCGGGCGCTGAGCAGGGAAAACAAAACAGTAGCGTTGAGCTCCACCTCTGAGGTCCACGCCCCTGACACGAGCCAAAGTCAAAACCGCTGTAGCCTCCCCGAGACTGAAACTGCCTCAGACAGAGGTGGGCCGCCCTCTCTCAAGGCTGGCAGCGACGGGCGGGCCTTGTGTGAACATCTGCACCCGTGGGGGTGACCCATCTCTCACCATAGCTCCAAGGGAGCTGTTCTTCATCTGCTTTGATAAATAAGGACACCGAGACTTCAAGTCACATGGCAGCTTGGGAGTGGCAACCTGGAATGTGACAGAGTGGTCTCTGACCTGTGTATACTACCAGCACCCCAACCCCCGGACGGCCTCAGGTGTCAGGCTCACTGAGGCTGTTGCCCCTTGAGCAAGGACTTCTCATGGAGCTCTTTCTCACCGACTCCAGCCTGAGCTGTTGCGTTTGCGTGTCTTCCTGGCTGTGTGTCTGGAGGGCCTTTGAGGTGATGGCGTATGTTGGCAGCACCTCCTCCAGGGCTGTTTCCCTTACTGCCTCCAACCTACCCCCTTCTCCACTGTGCTAAGCTTCTTTTTTCCTTTCCAGCTTTTCCCCGGTCTCTGGCCTGGTTTGCGCTGTGTGGCCGCTCCCTGTGCTGTTGTTCTATGGTCTCCGCTCTTGATGCTTCATTTGGAGCCAGGGCACTTGGCTTTAATTCTGATCCCACTGAATGTGCTACCCAAGCAACTTAACTCTCTCGCCACGGTTTCCTGTTTTCTAGGTTTTACAATCAACATTGCAATTCCCGTGCCAACTCAGAGAGCGTTTGTGGGGAAACAGTGACTTAACCAGTGTCAAGCAAGAGCTCGGCTTAGTAACTACCCCACAGTGACGCCCAGCTTGTTGGTCTTCTTCGCCTTGATGTTTTCATGTCATTTGTGTGGCGGCCAGTATATCAGAAAATCCATTGTTAGGTTGAGGAAGCCATCCGGCCACTGCAGGGAAAACCCTTCTCCCAGGAGGAAAACATAAGACCTCCTTCAAGATGCTTCTTCCTATTTCTCAGTCTCCTGTCTTCGCCTGGCCACAGTAAAGCGAGTTGACCAGCTATCACTAGGACCTCGGAGGTCAGCACATCAGCCAAGTTTTGTGTGGCTCTTAGCTCTTGCAGTTTTTGTCTCTGACCCATGTTCATAACACAGATGTGCTAGCCACATGCTTGGCTCTGCTAGACCCAAGTCTGTGGCCCTAAAAAGCCAGGGAGAGGCCGTGGAGGGTGCGCCCTTCATACAGACTTCTTCCCACTCTTCTTCTCCCAGGCTCAGTTTCTTTGCCTGTAAGATGGCAGGTATGATGATTTTGGAGTTTGGAGCCCTGGGGGTCGGCACCTGAGCCCAGGAGCACCGCTGTCGGTGGTTAGCTCCCGAGTACCCATCTTGTACAAGGGCAGGCTTCATTTCCTCACCGCCGCCTGCTCTCTGCGGCAGCTGTCTGGGGCTTTGGCTCCACATCAGACTGCAGCTTGCATTCTCGTTCTTGTAAGAAGCAAGCATACTTCGCTCCACTGCTACATCGCAAATCCTCCAAGGGATCCCATGATGCTCCGAGAATCCTCTTCCGGAAGTTGCTTAATGTGTGTGGCCTTGTCCTGTGAGTGAGCAAAAGTTCAGAAGAAAAGATGCTCCAGTGAGTCCAAATGAGGCATAGCCAAGATGAAAGAGAGGAAACCCACCAACTCTAAGGAGTTAAATGCCTCTTGCTCTGTGGAAGTGGGTGTTTCCTCCACAGCGCAGAGTCAGACCCTGGCTTCTATGGAGAACTCATGGCTGAGCCCTCTTGTATGTTATGTTCCCTGTGGTGACGGTTCCTGCCTTGCTACTCGTCTGTCTGTCTGAAGCCAGTTACCGCCTTAATTAACTTAGGACACTGAAGCACATTTTCTTCCTCTTCCCTTGTGTGATAAGTCACCAAGTACTATCAGTTCCCTCTTGAAATGCATCTTTCTATTTCTGTTGTCCCTGTAGTCTCCGGTGGAATCCTCCTGCCACACACATGTCCTGTCCCAGCTGCAGGTCCTCTGCCTGGAGTCTGGCGGCTGCCTGCGAGCCAGCCAGCTCCAGGCCGAGGGATGCAGGGGGGAGGGCGGAGCATGGTGGGGCCAGGCCGTGGGTTTACTGCATCCTGGGCATCTTTGGCGGACCTCCAGTGAGTTGGACGAGTACACAGGAACTCGGGACACATGTCAGGGGGGCGTCTCAATTTTAATGCGGAGTGCAGGGTACATATATAGGGTACAAGCAGGGGAGGAGTCGGTGACCCCGAGAATGCCAATTGGTTAGGACACCCTATGTGGGAGTGGCCTTGCCTGTGTGTGGGGTTTGAGTCTGTGTATTCCAGCCTGAAGGCAGACAAGCATGTTTGCTTTAGTGAAGGTTCATATCTGATGATTTAGCTGGGTTCAGGCCAGGTCTAAGGTGTGGAGCAACAGACACCCCCACAGTCCCCACAGCAGAACTGCATCCAATGGCCCTCCTGGGATCCTGAAATCAATCCTAAGCTGTCCACACTCCCAGGCTTGAGCGTGTGTCAGTGTGCGCGCGTGTGTATGCGTGTGTGTGTGTGTGTGTGTGTGTGTGTGTGTGTGTGTGTGCTTGCGCATCTCTCACTCTTGTCCGAATCCTCAGTTGCTTTTCTTTCTCAGTGGCTGGCATTATCAAATTCTCTGGGCTTCCATAAACAAAAGCCATCTACAGTCAACTCTCTTCCTCCCGTGACTGCCATCCTCACAATACCTCTTTACAAAGATAGGCATTTGTTTGTACACTTGTCTTCATTGAGTTTTTCCACATCCTTCGAGGCCCAGCCCAAGCCCAGAGAGGAGCCCCACCCCTCTTGTTGGCCAAAGGCCAAGATGCTAGCACAGCGCCCGGCTCACAGGCCTGCTTTCTAACTGTTCGACTTTCAGGATGACTTTCCACCACAGCCTTCGTTCAGAACAAGATTCCAAGCAGCAGCACCATATGGTCGGAGTGGTTCCAGAGGATGCTTTAGTTTTCATTCTCTTAAAGGAACACTAACGTCGCTGACGCAGAAGAAGTTTTCGCAGGGGATGAATGCAAGCTCTGGCTGCTTTCCTTAGAGACCAGGATGAAAAAGCACTTCTGATCTGTCAGACTCTGACATACTCATTGACATACTAGTTATGAGGCAGAGGAGATTTTATCCCATTTCACTGATATGAAACTGAGGCCCAAGGAGATTGTTATTCGTTCAAAATATGAATACTACAACATGGCGGAAAGCAGACCTTAAGCCTGGAGACTCTGGCTGCGAGGGTGCAGACATCAGTACCGTGCCATGCTGCCTTCTACAGCGCTTTAAAGCGGAGGCAATGGTCAAATATCTCTCCAGACACATCCCAAGCCTGCAGACAGCTCCCAAGTCAGCTTCTACAGCCAATAGGGTGTAGTATCACCCTGTTCAGAATCCGCAGCCCTTGGATTCGTCTCCTGTGTACTCCGTTTCTGGTGTTTGCCTAGCTGTTTGTAGAAGGGTCCGCTCTTGTGTTTTGGCACTAACCGATAACAGTTGTGCCATAGCTACAGCTCTTGCTTTTCCTCAGAAGGAAATCATCCAGCCCCGAGCAGCCACATGGCTGGAAGCAGGATGAGCCTTCTTTAAGGAAGTCCTGCTTCCGGGAGCATCTCTGGCATGCCATCCTAGGGAGCTCTTCACTGTGAGCCTCTGGTCATCTGAATAAAAATGAAGTGGCCATTTGTGTTTCCCCACTGATTGAGTTGGCTCGACCTGACGTAGGTTCAAACTCACAAAAGCACAGACAGGCTTGCTTCCAGGCTTGCAATGGAGCTAGAGGAGGCAGGCTGTGTGCCCAGTTTCTCGCAAAGCATGGCCTTGGATTTGTGTCACTGGAACCCTTTAAAACCGAGGTGTCCGAGTCTCCCACCCCCACCCCCGCCAAGTCGTAGGGTGGTTTGTGCAGATGCCCTGCTTCCGATGCCAACTGGATCCTGTCCCAGTGAGTGTGCGGATCAGGGCGCCCTTCTCAAAGGCTGAGGGCATCCATCGTAAGTAAAACGCTTTGTCAAACAAGATGTCTCAACTCTCCCCGTCTTGGTTATTCAAGCTTAACATTTTTGCCTCATGAAACCACTTTCCCAGAAAAGCCTAGATCCTGAATGTGTGAATATCATGTGTTTGAGGGCGGGTCAGCCTGGCTAAAGTTTGAGCTTCACTATTGTTTGGCGAACTCTAACTACACTTCATTCTTGACATTGACCAATGTGTAGGTTTCCAGTGCTGCTCTGGTGCATGCTAGGTTCCCAGCAAGGGGTGATGTGTGGGTTTCCTAAGGTATACACGTGCATCTCTTAGCCACCCAGGGGTTCAGGCAAAGGCAGAACAGAGTAAGATGTCTCCATCTCATCACGCCCTGTTGCCCTCTGGGGCAGTAATGATAATTTAGATTTCTCCCCTGAGTAAAAACTACTCCTGCATTATCGGCATGGCTTCTAAGTTTTTGTGCAAATGGTAGTGACACAGGTTTTTGGAATTGTCGCGTTTCACGTTTAGGGCAGAACTAGATAATCAATCCGCTCCACTGATCAAATGTAGCCTCACCAGAATCTTCTACGAAGGTAAATCAGCTCGATGCCTGCAGATGCAGAGATGGCTCACGGTTGCTCTAAACCCAGTTGCTCTTTTTAATTTGAGCCTGACAGTGAATGCAGATTCACCCGTTCCCTCCTATACAGTTTGGGTCTCTCAGACAGAACTTGCTAAGCACTCTCTAAAAAATCATCAAAATGGGTCACTGTGTCTTTGTCTGCTCCCCTTCAGTAATGGGATGGAATTAGATGTTTTGAGAAGTCTGGTTAAGAAAAGGAAGAATAGGGCCAAAGTTCATACAGGAGAAAATAGCCACATGGTACGCAAATGACCGCAGGAGCAAAATAACGTGCCATCCAGAAACTTAGCAATTAATACTCTAAGTCGGACTGTATCTAGCCTGTGTTTATAAATTACTGAAATCAGTATCAGAAAAATCATGAATGTGCTGTGGAAGACAGATTTTTGTGGGATCTGTGATCTGATATCAAATAAGTAATGCGTTTGGATCTGTCTGCCCTAACAATCTACAGCCCCCTTAAGTGCCTACGGTGTTTGTTTGCCTGCTGGAAAGTGTTGGTCTGAAGATTCTTTGGTTTTTAATTCGCATCTATAAAACTCTCAATCAACCTTACCTGTGATAAAGTCTGAATGAAGAAGCGAACAAATATTTGGTGTGATTGCTTCTCCTCTGACTTGTACCATGCACCAGTCTAAGACCTGTATCAGTGATGACTTCTTTTACTTATGAGAAAATTTCTAAAAATAGAGACAACTATTTTTATCTCTTTCCCGTTCCTTTTACTTTGAGAGAGGAACTGACTGGAAGGGGACACACACCTATAAAGTTACACGAGAGCCCATACTTAGAGAAGCCCCACACACATACCTGTTTAATGCTCTGCAATTGTCATCTTAAAAGTCTAAACCAGGGCTGAGGTGATGGACCAGTGGATAAAGCACGAGGGCTGAGGTTCAGACCCCGGGCCCCAAGTACAAACAGGGTGTGGCATGGCCTCTGTAATCCAGAGTGCTTAGGGCAGAATGGGCGAGAGAAGATAACCTCCAGAACCTTGCTGGCCAGACACCCTGCTGAATGACGAGAAACCCCGTCTAAACTGGGTGAGAAACTGAGGTCTTCCTCTGGCCTCTGTAAGAGTCACATGGTCACGTGCACCGGTACTTACTCGGGAACATGGACGTTAGCATGGACATGTACACATACATACTAGACACACACACATCACACGTAGCACATCAAAGGTAAGAACAATTCCCGATTGTGCAGAGGTATGTGTGAAGGGGGTGTCCACTGCATGTGTTGAAACTGGAGAGCAACCTCCAGTGTGCTTCCCCAGTGGCGTCCAAGCTGTCTTTAGAAACAGAACCTCTCGTTTGGCCTGGTGCTTGCTAAGTAGGTTAGTCCGGCTGGCCAATGAGTCCAAGACCCGAGTCTCTGCCCCCACTCCAAGCCCTGGGGTTCCAAGCACTTAAAAAATAACTTTATATAAATCATTTTAAGCAAAGACCTGTGTTTCGTTTTTGTACCAAGCCCTACAAATTGTGATGTATCCATCTCCTTGAGAGCCTACTCTACAAACACTGTGCTAGCCTGGCAGCCGGGAGTTACCCTGTCCCTCCAGTTTGGCTTTTCTTACACATGCTGTACAGCTCACAAATAACGGCCAGATTTAGGGTGTGGGTTGCGTTTGCTTAATTAAAACTCCTAACAGCATCTGTCTTGCCAGAGGCATAGCCTTGACCCTTGGGCTTCAGTTGACTATTCTCGAATCTCTACACGGTTTTAGAGTCAAGAGGGACTCAGAGAAAAAGGACCAGAGTGTGTAAATGATTTCCAAGGCCCTTCCACAAGAACTGTGGGTGAGGAGAAGGAGAAAAATCTGAGAATAATTCCTGGGAGGTACCTGGGAACTTGTATTCCTGAGCCCCTTGTCCCCGTTGCGTTTCCAGGGCCTAAATGTCCTAGGAAAATGCTTCTCCAGTGTTAATGTGAGCAAGAAATGCATGCCAGCCCTGTTAAGATGCAGTGTCTCATGCCTTAGGCTTCCAATTCTGCATTCTTGATAAGCTCACTCTCAAGGCTGATGCTGGCGCTGGCGCTGGCGCTGGCGCTGGCATTGGTGCTGGTGCTGAGGCTGAGGCTGAGGCTGAGGCTGAGGCTGAGGCTGAGGCTTCAAGGTTCGTACTTTGAGTTCTAAGGCGATAGGTTTGCTAGTTCTCGGACACTGGAGCACATTCTGAATGCCTGCTCCTTTTGGCTTCTGATGGCACTACTACCATTCCTAGAAGCATTTTGACCCTGGTACTTATATTGACAGATGGCTGCACATGAGCATGTATCCATGTGTTATGTTCAGAGCTTCAGATAAAAGCTGGCTTCGGTCTGCTTTGAATAATGAAGATGCAGAGGGAGTCACAGACAGACTCCAAGAGCTGTAAAGTACATGGCTGTCAATGTCATCAAAAACACAGGCTTTCTTCTTCCTTCTCTGCTGTCCTTGGCACTGCAGAATGCCCACTAGCATCTGTCCATCGTCTTCATGTCCAACACCATCAGAGGCAGAAAGAGCTGTGTCTCTGATCTCTGTTTAGGATCTAGATGCTCATCTTCATGGTTCATCATTTTCCAGAGCTCCACACAAAAGTCACAGGTCTGTTCTAGCCCAGTCACTTCATCAGGAGAATGAGATGACTGGAACTGTCTCAGTTTGAAGATAATCAGGGTGTGTCTGCTGGATCCAGGGAGGAGGTTAATATCCCGTGGAGCACATGGATCTGCAGAGGAGTGGATATCAGAAGATAGTACAGGTTCTACTGGAGAGAGGAAATGTGCTGTGATGGGGGAAGGGAGAATGAACATTGTGTTGGAATCCAACGAGTGTCTCCTCACAGGTACGACCCAGTGAAAGGCCTTGATTTCAGAAAGGGCGACAGACCATCTCTCTGACCTGCTGTTTGCTTTTTCTGGATTTACCCTCTCCTGGAGCTAATCTCAGCAATCCTTGTCTTGACTGCCCAAAACTAGTCTTCTCCACTACTGCTTCTTCTGTCAGCCAGTCATCGGTGCGTAATTACAGTGCAGGCAGAGAAGCACCGACTGACTGTGGGGTGTGGTTGACGCTGCTGTGCCTTGGCTGGACCGGTAAGCATTTCTCGGGTCCACCCTCACAGAGCATCAGTTTATCCGAATTCTTCAAACCTAAACATACTGAGAAGACTCTGAAGTCTGACACGTACCCCACCTTCTAGTTCAAATCCCCAGACTTTCACCAGAAGCTGGGACCTGTTGGTGCAGACACTGGGTGAATTTTGTTGTAAGCATTTAAAACACTCCCAGCCTAAGGGCAGACGCACAGCTCGTCAAAGTCCAGGGAGCAAGTGACTGGAGTGCTTGGACCCAAGCAGGACATCTTTATGACCCACCACCACCCCGTCCTCCAGGCTCAGGGAACATTGCAGATGGGGATGGGAAGAACGTAAGAGCCACAGGTAAGGGAGGAATACAGTGAAACTGTCTTCTGGACATGGCATGGCTGCAGCTGCCTAAGAGTGGGGAGACTGAGATCACAAGCATTTCATCCCCTGAAAGGGAAGGGCTCACAGGCTCCATCCCTCCCTGGAGGACAGCTAATGGTGGCTGCCACGAAGGGGGTTGGCATAGCCACTGTTAAGTTCCCTGTGGTCTAGTAAATAGCCTGTCATCCGTGTTCATATAAGACCCCAGCGAAACTCAGTGGATCTCACACACACACATGCATGCGCACACACACACACACACACACACTCATGTGCACACACACACGTGTAGAAGGTGGCTTGTTGGGAAGAAGAACGAAGGGTTGCAGTAGAAGAAGGAGGAGATGAGACAGGGGGACTAAAGTTCTTTATTTGCATGTATATACATGTATACATATGTATACATAGATATGCATATATATGTATGTACATATATACACATGTACATGCATGTATGTGTGTATATTGTGCATATGTACATATGTACATGCATATACATGTGTATATATGTACATGTGTATACATACATGTATATGTATATATGTGTACATATGTATATATGTAACATACATATGTGTGTATGTATGCATATATATGAAACTGTAAAAAATAATAAAATGCTTTTTAAAAAGCAACCTTCTTGATAACTTTCCTGGAAGACCCAGTGATCTGTCAAACTCCTAGTTTAAAAGTTTGTCAAGAGACTATGTTCAAACCCAGTGGCGCACGCCTTTAATCCTAGCCCTTGGGAGGCAGAGGCAGGCAGATCTCTGAGTTCAAGGGCAGCCAGGTCTACAGAGTGAGTTCCAGGACAGCCAGTGCCACACAAAGAAACCTTATATGAAAAAAAAAAAAAAAAAAACACTGTGTTCCCTGATCTGAATCTCGAACCTGCGTTGAGCGACCCTTCTGTAAGTGGTCATTATGTTACCAAAACTGGAGGGACGCACGGTGGAAAGCCAGACTGCGAAGCCCAACTGCTTCAAAACTCTGCTGTTCCACTGAGTGATCTAGGCACGCTACCTCGGCTCTTTAGAAAGTTTTTCAGTTGAGTTTGCTTTTAACTGATGCATTTAAGACACAGGAAGTATGTATTAATGGAATGCTGTGTGGTTTTTCTATATATAGTATGTACTACGGGACCCTAAATCAGGTTGGGTGTATTTGCTTCCTCAAACTCTTATTTCTCTACGATACTTTAACCAAAATTTGTGACTGGGGAGATGCTAGGGGTAAAGTGCCTGTGTGCACACATGAGGACCTGAGTTCAGATTCTTCTTGTCCAGAGCAGAGTCAGGCATGGTGGCCTATGCCTTTACCCCAAGACCCTGAGGAGGGAGGAGAACCAATCCCAGGGTTCTCTGGCAGTCATTCTGGCCAAGACAGTGAGCTATAAGTTTAGGAATGCACCTCGTATGAAGGACTCAAATTATTAAATTTTAAATCATACTAAAAAATAATCTTGCAAACAGTAAGATATACCCAAAGTCAACCTTTGCCCTCCACATACACATGCATGGGTGAGTGAATGTCTTTATACACACATCCCCCCATACCACACCACACACACACACCTCCATACACACACACACCACACACACACACACACACACCACACCACACCACACACACACACACACCACACTACACACACACACACACACATACACCTCCAGACACACACACACACACACATACACCTCCAGACACACACACACACACACCACACTACACACACACACACACACACCACACACACACACACCTCCATACACACACACACACACCACACACACACCTCCATACACACACACCATACATATACACATACCACATACACACACACACACCACATACACACACACACACACACACATACATCACCACACACACACCACACCACACACCTCCATACACACACACACACATATACACACACACACACACACACACACACACACACTACACACACACACACACACACACACACACACCTCCATACACACACACATACACACACACACACACCATACTACACACACACACACACCACACACACACCTCCATACACACACACCATACATACACATACACATACCACATCACACCACACACACACACACCACACTACACACACACACACACACACCACACTACACCACACACACATACCACACCACACACCTCCATACACACACACACACCTCCATATACACACACATACACACACACACACACCACACCCCTCCATACACACACACATACACACACACACACCTCCATACACACACACATACACACACACACACACACCATACTACACACACACACACACCACACACACACCTCCATACACACACACCATACATACACATACACATACCACATCACACCACACACACACACACCACACTACACACACACACACACACACCACACTACACCACACACACATACCACACATACATCTCCACACACACACACACCACACCACACACCTCCATACACACACACACACACACACACACACACACACCCCTCCATACACACACACACCCTCCATACACACACACACACACACACCACACCCCTCCATACACACACACCCTCCATCCACACACACACACACACACACCCCTCCATACACAGACACACACACACACACACACACACACACACCATACCCCTCCATACACACACACACACACACACACACCACACCCCTCCATACACACACACATACACACCCCTCCATACACACACGGCCCCCTCACCACGCACACGCACACACACCACAACATCCCCCACCCCCCTTTGAAAATGTCCAATCCACCACTGTCGTCTGCAGTCACCATGCTGTGCAGTCCTTACACTTGTCTGCCAGTGACTTAGTGAGCACTGGCTATCCTCTCCTGATCTGTGCTCGGCTAGCCTGTGGTAACCCTCGTTCTACTCTCAGCTGCTGCCAGAGTCACTTACTGAGATTCCACGGAATGAGGGCACCCAGCTCTTGATATGTCTGGCTCATATTATTTAAGAGAGGATCTCGGGTTCCATCTAGGACAGCGGTCCTCACCCTTCCTAATGCTCGACCCTTTAATACAGTTTCTCATGTTGTGGGGACCCCAAAACCACAGAACTATTTTCATTGCCACTTCATAACTATTGCTATGAATCATAATGAAAATGTCTGATATGCAGGATGGTCTTAGGTGACCCCTGTGAAAGGATTGTTCGACTCCCAAAGAGGCCCCGACCCACAGGTTGAGAACCGCTGCTCTAGGTTGACACAGGTGATGGGATTTCATTCTCCGTATGTTTTCAGATGGACAGTATGCCGTGGTATATATGGACCATATCATCTTTATCCATTCGCAGTGGTGGCCACAGTTATATCCATTTCCCGGCTAGTGAATATGTAGGAGTGCAGATTTCATTCCGTTGGATATATATGCAGTAATGAGATTGCTGGTCACATATAGCTCTATTTTTAGTTTTTTTCCGTTGAGGAACCTCCATATGGTTTCCTATAATTGCTGTGATACTTTTTGTTACCACTGCTCACATGCAAGGGCTCCATTTTCTTCAATTCTTTCGAGCCCTTATTACCCTTTGTCATTTTGGCAATACCTATTCTAACTAGGGTGACACGCTATCCCGCTGTGGTTTTGATGTTCATTTCCCTGGTAATTATCCTCTTTGTTCTTTGGTTTCTTGTCCGTGAAATGAGAATAAGAAGAGCAATACCTGCGTTTGCTGTTGTGAATGTTGAATGTGTAGAGAGAAACAGGTAGTGCTCAGCATGCCGTTAAGTGTAAACCCTGTGTCTGTTTTATGCTGTTCATGACACAGGGACAATAGTTACATGCACTTCCTGTAGTCCTCAAATCATCCTGAAGGATTGCATAGGATTGTAAACCCAATAGCTAGTAACAGCTGAGAGTAATTGAACACTCGGGGACTATTGCACAGGAGCCACCCAATAAATCACTTAAGTATGATCTCTCTGCTTCTACAGGTGAGGAAATGGAAGCACACAGAAGTCGATTAATTTACGTTAACAGTTTTCAGTGAAGTTGAGACAGTGACAGCTCTCACCTCACAGGCTCCACCTTGTGCTGCCTTGGATGGGAGAGTAGGCGGAGCCCACCTTTACTGAGCAGTTTGCGCCTGCGTTCTTATCCCGCAGCTTGGCTGACAAGCATTGCGTCAAAGCTTTGTCAGCAGTGCTGGAGAGACGGCTCGCGGGTTAAAAGCACTGGCTCCTTTTCAGAGGACTGAGGTTTGATTCCCAGCACCCACAGGTTGACTCGCGTCTGTAACTGCAGTTCCAGGGATCCCACGTCCTCTTCTGATCTGCATGGGCGCCAGGCATGTATGTGGTGCACAGGTATACATGCCGGCAAAATACGCATATGCGTTAAATAAAAAAATAAATCTCAAAGAAAATTTAAATTTAAAACCTCTGTCAGAATAGACTTGGGAATATCGGAGAAAATGACCAGTAAAACACAACAGCAGCAGAGAAGTGAGGAGATCTGTTTTTAAAGGTATTACTAACAGCACGTAGGATTTAGAGTCTCTAGCTCTTATATTTAATTGAACTAAGTTGAGGCATTCATTGTGCTACAAGGTCATTCACTTTGTAGATGCTGGATGAAAAGCAGCACCCCAGCAAGGGCAAAGTCAGTGTCTAGGCTCACAATGCAAGTGGAGACGCTGAGTCCTGTGAATGGTCTCATCACGCCCCTGTGTCCTAGGGTTTGACATGTTAAAGCTTGGCACAGCAGAGCCCTTGTATTCAGATAAAATACGATGGGGAGCCCAATGAATGGTATAGATACATGGTTTTAGATGATCAGTTCTGCACTTAGCTGTGTAATAAACCTGTCATGAACAGGACCATGAAGTGCAGTGGGCTTGGGCTGGCAGGATGGCTCAGCAGGTGGGGGGGCCTGCCACGGAGCCCTGGGTTCTGAGATGAGGCCCTGAACCCACGTGATGGAAGGGGAGAACTGACTCCTGCGGGTTGTGCTCTGACCTACACACAGGTGCCGTGGCATGCATCTGCTGCCCTGCATTTCTCTGTTTCTCTTCCTTCCTCCCTCCTACACACACACAATTAAATTCCAAGAAACAAAGAAAACCATGCCAGGCTTAGTATTTGCTTCCAGCTTTGTCTCCAGTTTTCTGCTCTTGATAAAACCTTGAGTCACACAGTTACTTCCAACAGTAACAGCTCAGAGCTTCTTACTTCCTAGAGAGCTCTTCAATATCAGTTGGACTAAGTATGAGAGTGTTTGCAACCTACATGGCTCAGCCCTTCACCGATGACACATGCGAGTGCCAGCTGGTCCATGCCAAGCTCTCAGCAGTACGGGAGGACACGAGGGACAAGATAGTTAGGCTTGCGAGCAGTGCAACTCCCAACCTAGACTCTGCACAGATAACAGTGTGAGATCGTTTGCTACATTTTCCCAAATGTAATGCTGCAAAAAATGTTTAAAGCAAGCACATTGGCTACACGAGGGTTTCAAGGAGATAGGATTCCTCTCCTTGAAATGGAAGACAGTCTTATGTTGGGTAGGATTTTAGACAGAGTGGACAGCAAAGGAGGCAGGCACCCCAATAGGAGCAGACCTGGGCAGTAAACATTGGTGACCTGCTAGCTACAATGAAGGCTCCAATCAGCAGCAAGGACACCATGGCAATGAGGAGGCCTGGGTAGGCTCCTGTCCACTGGCCAACAGTGACACCCAGCTTGACACGTGGGTTTTCAATTTCTTTTTACTTTAATTAAAGATATTTGGGTCTTTTCAGATGTGGAAAGCCTGCCCCAAAGTATGATCAAGGATAACGGGAAGCGGCCAGTGAGGAGAAAGAATTGAATTGCTTCAGAAAATGAAACTGTGAACAATTTCTATCTAGGACTTGTTTGAAAGGAAGGAGCTTGGAAAAGGAGCCAGGGAGCCAGGATCTGTAAGAGGGCGCGGCGTGAGGCTGGTGATTGTCCAGTGACTGCTCTCTGTGGTGATCTGCAGCTTTCTAGAATGAGTTCCAGATTCAGTCTTAGATTTTCTGCAGCCATTCCTCTGCTATGCTCCTTCTGTTGCCGCCAAAGGTTGTCCCCCCCTACCCCCACCCCTGGGACGCTTTCATGTTTGGCATTTGTGGGACACTGAAAGGGGAGGGGCATTCTCCCTGAGACATCAGTGTAAAGTGGACAAAAGAAACGTGGAGATTTTAGTGTAAATAGACCGTCTACACGAGAAAAATCAGTACAGGAAGAGAGAGGAACAGAGTGGGGAGCCGGGGAGTGTAGGGAGTCAGGCTGGGCCACACAGCTCCGGTTCATCACTCAGGTAAGGCTCAGTGCCTGTGCTGCCTCTGGGCTCTTCTAGGGGAACACACCGTGTTGGAGCAGGGGAGACTTCAGTGAGCCATCCCAAGGCTTCTTTAACTGGTTTGGTAAGTAGGCCAGAGGGTGGGCAGCCGTAAAAGCATAATCAGGTCTGGGAGAACAAGCCCTGACTGGTCCCTCCTCCTCACTCAGCGCCCTGTCAACCAGAGAGGAGCTGGCCTGCCTGCCGGGTGTTTGGGAAAATCCTAGTGATTTAGTCTCCCGTGGGCCCAGGGGCTGAGCAGCTGGGAAACTGTGAATCACATCAGATGGAATGCTGTTTACTTCCTCTCCACAGGGCTAAAGGGAGCAAGGTCTGCTCTCCCCCTGGATGGCCCTGGAAATGGTAAATTGGCTGGAAATGGTAAATGCTACCTCGGGTTTCAGAGAAGGGATAGCATCTGAAATCCTGGGTTTCTTTTCAGAAGCTGTGAGGAGAAGGAAGGCCATCTCCTCTCTAACTCCAGCATTCATGCTCCCTCTCACTCTGTTGCCCCATGAGGCCTGCTGGGGGGGTGGGGGCAGCCAGGAAAGGAAGCACATGCAGAGATTGGGAACACTAGCAGCCAGCTAACTTACTGGGACTTTTAAAAGCCCCGATTTAAATAAAATTAAAGACCAACCCAATAAACAAAAGCTGATTAACCTGGAACTGCTCAGATTATGTCAATGGCTGGTAATATCTTTACTGTTTCTTGTGGTCACAGGAACTAGTGACATAGGTCTCTAAGGTCATCATTGGGAACCAAAAGCATTACTGGTGACTGGCTCTAACCATGGTGACATTCAGCTTTCCTTCTCACATGCTAATGAGAGAGGCATGCCTGGGCTTGAACTCGGGTCCCTTAACCTTTCTGGGGCTCACTGCAGTAGTAAAATGCTCTCAGGACTTAAGCTCACCTGGACCTAAGCGCTTAGAGGCAGAGAGTGAAGGTTGGAGCTAAGCAAGGTCATTGGGGCTGAATGGGGGAAGCTGTGTCTGACTCGGCTTTATCTAAAGAAATGCACACAGCATGCACGGCAGGTGCCCAAGCCACCCAACTGTGCACTAAAGTGAATCCATCCTGGGAAATGCAGGTGTAGCTATTCAGCTGCTCTGTATGATAATGTCCTACACAGATCTGAATGATAGCCTACTGCACATGTGGGCCGAACTCACCACATGACCAGTTAGTGACACCATGAGTACTACAGCACAAGATTAGAACAAGCACAGGCAGAATGACGACACTGGCTGTGTGAAGCTGTGGCCAAAGCAGTGGTGGCAAATAGCGTGCGTTAAATACGTAAGGCAGCAGCACAGACATCACCAAGGATAGCATCCTCTACACGACTGTATATGTGACTGGTTTGTTTATCCCGGAATATCACAAACATATGAATGACGGACTGTGTTTGGGTATTCTAATGACATGAAGTCACCAGGCAACAGGAATTTTCTGGTTCCCTTACAACCCAACAGGACCACCGTTATATACCAAGTGTATAATTGACCTCGTTGTGTGACTTAAGGATATAATTCTTTAATTCTTTTTTTTTGGGGGGGGGTTGGTTTTTTGAGACAGGGTTTGTCTGTTGTAACTCTGGCTGTCCTGGAACTCACTGTGTAGACCAGGCTGGCTTTGAACTCAGAGATCCACCTGCCTCGGTCTTCTGAGTGCTGGGATTAAAGGTATGTGCCACCACTGCCCAGCAAGATTATAATTCTTAAAAAGACGAGATAGTAATGTGTCATCTGCCAGGTAGTAAGGGAGTTAGCTTTCATGGAACGCACGCTTAGGAGTCATAGAACCTGCTACCTGTGGGCGGCGGCCCGC
This sequence comes from Cricetomys ansorgei, assembly GCA_026225945.1. Lineage (NCBI taxonomy): Eukaryota > Metazoa > Chordata > Mammalia > Rodentia > Nesomyidae > Cricetomys > Cricetomys ansorgei. The sequence continues at coordinate 59,917 of JAMJFZ010001373.1, forward strand.
TTGCTTCAGTCTGCTTCAGATTCCCATGGCAAGGAGAAAGTGGGAGGACCCGGCCTCAGAGCGTCCTCAGCCCAATGCCTGCAGTGAGCCATGGTTTTCATCACATTATCTACTGTTAATTTGCCTTAAATGGGGTGGGGCGGGCACTCGCCCACAGGGTCCATGTGTAGGCCAGAGGACAACGTGTGGACATAGATTCCTTTTACCATGTGGAGCCTGGGATTGAACGCAGGTCGTCAGACTCGGCAGCGAGCACCTGGCCTGCTGAGCCACCTCTCAGACCAGAAGCTGTTGTCTTCATAATCATATTAATAACACTTCCGGCAATTATCCCACGGGACTTAGAGTTAGTAAAGCTTTCCTTGCCAGAATAAAGAAACTGAGGTGTGGAGAGTGTAAGTGTGTTTCTTAAAACTGTGGGTGCTTTTGAGGTGGAGAACAGATATAAAATCAGGGCTACCTGACAGCCGCAATTAGCTGTTCTATTACAATGACCCTCAACACAGTCATGCTTTATTTTAATTCGGAGAACAAATGTTTCCGTCAGCGCGTTGTCATCTGACATCTAAGTGGATGTCTCTTTTTGAAGCCAAATTTATTGCAAGTATAATTATTAAATAATCAACTCCAAAAAATATTTCGCTTCTTTCCTTTTATTTACACGGGCTTTTATTTTCTCTAGCCTGGATTTCATTTACGCTGTAAACATTTCACGGTATAATTCTTGTGTGTGTCCTTTTGAAAACTGCCTAGGTTTTCAGCAACAAAAATTCAAGTTTAAGGATACGAGGGTTTTATCAGGTTATAGGAGATATAAAAAGAGATGAAATAAGGTTTCTTTTTTTCAATTTTTAAAAATCACATTGTGTTTTGTTCTACTGCGTGTGTGTGTGTGTGTCTGTGTGTGTGTGTATGTGTGTGTGTATTAGTGCACGCACAAGTGAGGAGCCTATAGCCAGCATGTAGAGGTCAGAGGCCAACTTGCAGGAGTCAGTTTTCTCCTTCCACCGTTTGGTGATGTCCAGGAATTGAACTCGGGTCATGAGGCTTGGCGGCAGGTACCTTTTATGCACCAAGCCACCTCTCAGGCTGGAACCGAGGCTTCTCACATCACAAAACCTAAGGTTCCACTCAGGACAAGAGCTGTGCCTGCAAACGATGAGGCAGTTAAACACATTCCAAATGGAAGGAAAGCCTGAGGGAGCTGGAGAGATTATTTTGGGAAGAATGTGCTGAAATCTGGGCTTAGAATTCTGGGAAATAAAGAATGTCCCAGTGAAATCCAAACACTTAGAGGACGTCTGCTCTTCTAAGCTGAAAAGACCATGTGTTCACGCAGGATCCAACACACTTCCGTTCTTGTAACCCCTGCCCGCGGCTAGCTCTCCGTAGGTACCGGGTGGTGAATCTAGTAAGCATCAGCTTTGTCCTTACACAATTTAAAGTCCAGTCTGCCAAGGAAAACACGTTTACCACTTCTGACACACTGAGCTGATAGGAGAAAGGCACGGGCGAGAGGTGCGGCCTGTGGTCAACCCGAACCAGAGCCGCGCTGCAGACCCATTCGTCAGTTCATAGTAGAGGCAAATTTTAGTTCAAGTAATTTATTCTAGATTGTTATAGTTTCCGTTAGGTTCAACCCAGGCAAGTCTTTTTACTAATGTGGACTCATTTTCATGTCTCCATTGTGAAGAGAAATTAGTCAGCTAGAAAAAAAAATCTTGGAACAAAATGCCTCTAATCCCAACACTTGAGAGACGGAGGCAGGCCAGCCTGGACCACAGAGTGAGTTCCGGGCCAGCCTGGACTACAGAGTGGGACCCCATTTTCACATCTCAACAAACCAAACTACAAACAAGGTGGGGAAGGGAAAGAGGGTGGGAAGCGCTGGAGGAAGCAGAAGCAGCGGAAGTCTTATTTCCAGCTTGGCGCTGAGCGAGTGCTCCTTCGCAGTCTTCAGCTCGCTCACTCGCTGTTGGAGTCTTGAGATCTCTTCAGGAATCGATGTCAATGATGAGAAATCGTTGTCCCTTGGGGCCATGAGCTTTCTCGGAAGATGATTCTCACTGCACTTGACATTTTGATTTCAGAGATACCTGGGGTAGCAACCAACAGATCGGAAAAGAAATGTTATTCTTTTTATGTTTGCCTCAAAAGTCATCTCTTTTTCCAGAAAAATAAACCCACCTGTTTTTGAGAGAATTCTCTCAGTGTTGGGAACAAGGAATGTCTATGGTAGTGTAGAGCACAGTCTAGCTAAATGAAATAATACTTTTTAAGAGGAACGACGCTATTTGGTCTGCTTTAGCACTAACCAGACCTGTTAGTGGTTTGGTTTTCATCTGTGAGATTGTGGTAATAATTTTGACACAATAGTCATGAAAATACTATCCAAGATAGTATTTTATTATTTTTGCCTTCCTAGGATACGTTTACTTGTTTTTAGAAATGGTATCCAAAATTCCATGAAAACTGGCTGATTCTGTATGTAGCACACAGATCGTGTGTAACAAAACCGGCTACGTAGGACAGAAACAGTGCCTAGAAATATAAAACAGCTCAGAGAAGTGTGTCACTCAAACCAGCCTAATGAGAATGGATTTTGGAACTGCTTAGGATCCACAGGGATGGAAGTACCTGTCTGTTCACGGATGTGCACCCGAAAGGGTGTGACCCTGAGGCTATAATCTTTCAACAGGAGGCTTGAAAATGAAAGCGCACAAAAACAGGTGGTTTGGTTTATTTTTCAGTATGTGTACCTTCTATCTCCTTTTCTTGTCTTATTGCATTAGCAAATGCTTCTGATACAATGTCCGAAGGGAAGGTGAGAGGGACCGTCCTTGCCTTGCATCTGATCTTAGCGGAAAACTTGGAGAATGTAACCATTTAGCAGGATGGCTTGCTGGTTGTGGGGTTTGTAGAAAGCCTTCGTTGAGTTGAGTTGAGTAGCCTTGGTTTGGTGAAGGTGGTTTTTCATAAATAAGTACTGGATTTTTGTTAGATGTTTTTTTTTTCAAACATGTTAATATGATCCTGCGAGTTTTCTGTAGGGTGTTAATATAATGGATTTCATTGTCTGGTTTTCTGACATACTTCGTATAAATTATATGTTATACTTATAAATACACTACATATATTATAATTACAAATTATACTTCCACATGGAATTCTTTTTCTATAGGGCCTGATTACATTTGTTATATCATTGAGGATTTTTAAGTCTGTATTTATGAGAAATAGTGGCTTGTAGAAGTCTTTTTCTATAGTCCTTATCTGGGATATTTGGTTAATCATGGTCTTATAAATTAATTAAGAATCATTCATTTACTTCTGTTTTATAAAATAGATAGTAAAGGCTCAATATGATTTCTTTCTAGATGTTAGTAGATTTCACTAGAGAGTCTGTTTGGGCAATGATGCATTCTTTTGCAAGTTACTAACTACTGGTTCAGTTTCTTTAAAACATATATACCTGTCCAAATGATCTTTATCTTCTTACATGAGTGTTGGCAGGTTACACCTTTCAAGGTCCATTTTATCCTGGGTATCAGAATTTGGGATCCAGTCATGAATGCTGCTCCTTTATTACCCTGGAAATACCCAAGATAGAAGTAATGATGTTATGTCTTATACTTGTGATCTCAGCAATTTATATCATTATTCTTTTTCTCTTATCCTGGCTTTATTTACTTATTTGTCTTTTAAAAACGCTAGCTTTGGTTTGGTTGGAAGACGTTTTTAATGTTCCCCACCTTGCTGTGTGAAATGTCACCAGCGGGCAAGCATACCCTCCCATTTATCGTTCTAGGAACTTCTTGAAACTTTCTCTTTGAGATAAAATTTTTTTTTTTTTTTTTGCAAAATTGATTCTTATACTCCTATAATCCAAGTCTGTATTCCAAGGTATAAAATTAGACTCATTTGGTATTTAGCTAGCCTTCTTAGCCTGTGCTGTTTCTATTTACTCTCTAGTAACAGTGTGAACACCCAACTGGTTCTCTGCCTTAGGACACCTAACCTCATATTTCCAGCCACTCAACCAAACAGTAATGCGTGTATTTATCAAATACCCACCGAGTATATACCTTATGCTGACTGTTGTAATAGGCATTAGCGACTCAGAATTGAGCACAAAACCCCTAATTATCCACTGTGGAGGAGCATGTATTGTGATCTTGTACCCTCAACACATGCTTCCTCTCCTTGATTCTTCTCACCCATAACAACTTCTGGCAAAGTTCCAATCTTTCAATTATCCCATTCCAGAATTATTTCTATCCCTTACGACTTCTTTTTACAGTATACTTCATTTCAAGTTCAGATAGTTCTTCATTCATCACTTTCATAGTCCTGGTGACCAAACTCAGGGCTTCACGCTTGCTAGACACGCATTCTACCACTGGTCCACAGCCTTAGGCCCTCAGGATTATTTTTGCATCTGAATTCCCTATTTCCTACTATCCTACCTGCTCTCCCATGTACTTCATCCCTCTTGCAATTATGTGATGCCCCTTCCCAGTGCTGCCAGCTAATCATCACAAAGTATTTGGCGAGTTATCTTCTTGAAAATAAATCATGTCCCTCTTGGCATCACTATGGATGAGTCAACTAGATGACCAGGAGGGAGTCAACTAGGTCAATGTCTCTCACTGGAACGTGATTATAAAATACGCAACGCCGCCTGAGAAGTAGTCTTACCTTTAAAAAAAACCTGAATCTGAGGGCTAGAGAAGATGGCTCAACTTAGGGGCACCTGTTGCTCTTGCAGAGGAGACCCAGGTTTGCTCTCCAGGACCCACACTGGTGCCTCATGGCTACCTGTCCCAGCTCTAGGTTTTCTGATTCTTTCTGGCCTCCTTAGATACTAGGAACGTATGTGTACACACGCATACATGCGAGCAAAACACTCATAAGTAGACCAAAAAAAAGTTTAACTGAATCTGTATTTGGGTTTCTTAGAGTAAACTACTCCTTTAAAGGAAACATTAAAAATAGAAGAAAAAAGTTAAATGACACCAATGAGGAAGCAAGCAAACAGGGAAATGGAGAACATTACACAGATCCCGGGGAATTATAACATGTTTTCTCAGGAAATGGGAGGCTAAAGGAAGGGAAAGAAAGTTTGCCCCAAGTTAAGATTTTCAGGTATTGTTACAACCAGCTGATGGAGTGTGATGAGTTCCTGAACTGAACAAAGATGCTATAAACTAGAAGTTTGTGGAATTCAAAACATTTGAGAGCAGGCCTGCCTGATTCCATGATGCCAATAAAGTAGTGTCATTTTTGTTGTGAAAATAGGTCACGTTACGCTAACACATGTGTCATGCAGAGGTATAGGATCATGTGAGATGACTTCAGAGGCTCCCTGTGTGGTACACGCCTGCATGAAACTGTCACATGCTTTGCACAATTATATACATTAATATGCATTAATGAAATGTCTAAGAAATAAAAAGAAAAGAACTAATCAAAGTGGAAAATCTAGACAATTGCTGGGCAGCTGGTGTGACATGCTCATTTTTCGTAATTCTCTTTCGTGGTATGTGTTTTCATGATTAAATGTTAAAAGTTGTCCATCCATGTAATATTGTTTAAATCTGTTTCTGGTCTACAAGTTTAAATTAACTCGTGGGTTAATCACATGGTTGCTTTACGGGCTGACCACACACTGGTTTCCACCCTCCTGCCTTCTCCATGATGCATACTTGCAGGAAAAACACTTCTCTAAAGGTGACCATTTCCTAAACCCAACATGTTCTTTGAGACTTCCAGTCTCTGGCGAATCCCACTCCTCGTGCCCAGAAGCCCCTACCTCTCCTTTCCATGTCAAAGTATATTTGTCTCAAAGTCTCAGCACTAAGTATTTCCCCTCTGCCCATGTTGTTCTTATAAATATGAAGCCGATGTGACTCTCTCTTCACACCTTGAACCATTATAGTACCAGGAAATTAAAAGTTGTTTAATAGCTTTCAGATTCGTGTCTATAGAATGTCCTCCTCATTTCCTAAAGAGAGACATTTAGAAACAGTGTATTTCTGTCTTTCAAGGTTTCTCTCCTGTCTCATAAGTCTTCACAGAGAAGTGACTCTTCTAAAGGGAGAAGAATCACAGTTCTAAACCCTAGACACGCATATGCTAGAAAAGTAGCAGCATGTTGACTCTGGCACTAAGACTTAATAATTTTTAGAACAGCTGACATTTATCTTTAAAAAAAATATTGAAAGTGACTCCTTTAATGAACATTTTCCCCTGACCCAGCAATATTTAACTTCTACCTAATTCCTTTGTGTTTATATTTATACTAGATTTAATTCCTTGAGGTCCTCCCCAAATATGTTTTAATGGTGGTTCCTCCCAAGCTATTTGGTTAGAGTGAATTAGTTTTTCCTTAACTCGTGAATTGAAGATTTGGAACCATGTGTGAGATTTCCTTCCCCATCCCCCACCCCCACTCCCAGGAACTCTGTATGGATCACTTTGACAGTGGTTTCGGGTTTTCTCAGTGTTTTCAGTGGACTTAACCATGTTTGGTAAGATCTGGATAGCTGTAACCTCCAAACCTTGAGTGTGCATCAGCCAGTTAAATGGTTCTCTATTTTGGTATGGCTGTTTCAAAGTATAAGATATTTTAAAGATACTGAATCAGAGCTAACAGAAGGGTGTGCGAGAGTTATTGAGTAATGACTGAACCCGTACAATGTGATTGATCTGCAAGATACACTCTTATTTGCAACTCAAAGGAATGAAGCACCAATGTAGGCTACAACGTGGTTCTGCCTCGAAAATGTGTTAAGTTAAAGAAGCTACTCACAAAAGACCACAAATTATATTCCGTTTACAGAGAGTGTCCAGAACAGGCAAATCTGGAAAAACAGCGAGCCTAGTGGCTGCTGGAAGGATTTGGGGAACACGGAGAGACTGCTAATGGTTTTCTTGGAGGAATGATAAAATTGTTCTGGATTTTCTAGAACATTTTGTGATCGTGGCACAGCTCTGTTAAACTGCTGGGAACCGTTGACTTATGACTTATAAATAAACACCAGCAATATATTTCAATTAAACTGGTTTGTTTTTACGCTTCATCTGTGAAGCGATGTGGTATTTTGAGAATAATGCTAGCTGATGTGAAAACAAAACCCTACACCTTTCAGGGACTTTTCCTTTAGTTTGGTTTGTTTCTTTGTTCACGTAAGAGCCTAGTGCCGGTATTGCAGGGGCCAGGAGCCCCTCAGAGGGTCATCTAGAAATCCAGACTCAAGCCCTTTCCTCAAGAGTGCTTTCTGATTAGAATGCAGCCTCTGCCTTCATTGGGGGTAGATGCGGGGGGGGGGAGGCGGAGGGTACGTGGGGGCAACCTATACCACTCCTGCACAGGTGCCACTGTGCTGCGTGGCACATCTAATTGAAAAACATAAAAGTGGCTGCATTGTCTCCAGGAAGAAGAGACTTGTTTAGACAGTGGCTAGCCAGTTCCTGCCAACACGCCAGGAACTCAAACAGAGCTGCAGAGCTAATGGCAGAGCTCACCTTGAGTCATATGTGAAGTCCCCGTAAGATTTCCACTAAATCATAAGTTCATCCTCACCACACTCCATAGAATCCATCTTCAAACCCACATTTCGATTGGCAAAGGTCTTTGCTTTTATAATTACTTGTCTTCACATTTATACCCAGCTTGGATCTTACATTCACTTCTAAATGCTCCTCAGACCCAACTCGGCCTACTATTCAGTTGTATATGTGCCCCTAGGCTCTAGTCTTCTTGCTGATTGTTCTCAGAAATGAGCCATATATGTTTGATGGTTACTGGGAAGGGGGGGACTGGTCACTGATAAGCCCCTGTGCTCTTGTAAGTAGCCCTAAATAAGCTCATTGGTACTCCAGAGAAAGGATGAGCCATTTAAAGTTAATAGTCAGAGCTGGGTGTGATGACACATGCCTGTGATGCCAGTACTCAGGAGGCTGAGGCAGGAGGATTGTCCATTTCTGAACTTCCTGCATTATGTGACATACCCTGTCTCAAAACAAAACAAAACAAAAAAGAATAATAAATACCTAGAAACTGTAAAATTGGCTGCAGATGTGCCTGGCGTCAATCCAACTGTGCTAATGTAAACAGTATGGAGCCCACATGCACTGGATCCCTGAACATCTGTGCGCCCTCCTGCAACTCAGGTACGCCACGGGGTCCACTTTTCACAAATGAGTGAGAAAGGTCAGTTCTGATTTCTAATGCTCCGTTCCTCACTCTGTGTACACCCGATTGCTAGTGTCTGATGCTTCCATGCTTTATGGTAATAATCGCATCATGGCTCACGTCACCAGACCTAGGCTTCAGAGGCCGTTCTGCCTCTGCGTAGGACAATGTGCACCTTGCTGTTTGCATGGCCTTTCTTCCTAAGATCATGGTGGAGTGGAGCTGGGAATGAAGGTACAGAGGGCCCCGGGGGGGGGAAGCAACATTTGCTTACATTTTGAGTCAGAGGGTCAGAAAGTAAGCATTCACAGGGCCTATAAGGAGACGGCCCTGGAGATGCTGCTTCTGGAGTTGAGGATGAAGCCGTCAGCGAAGAGGCTTGCTGTTTTAGCACGTACAGTTTTCTCCTTGTAAAGGAGATGCTGATACAATAGCCTTCAAGTTGGGATCAGTGAAAATGGGGAAGAATGGAGAAACCTTTCTCTGCTGGGTGAAATGAAACAACTCCGGCACTTCCCACTGCTGAGCCCAGGCAATTACAACCCCAACATAACGTGGGTCGTCTGGTGTCAGCAACCCAGGTCTGAAATCTGACTCCCCATTTAAAAGCTGTATGAAGCTATTTTGTCATACACCGAGGAAGCCTCGGTGTCCTTGTCTATAAAATAGAAATGATAGTGTGAGACTGCAGTAAGGGTTTAAAGAGAGAGTGAGCCCAGGAACTCACAACTATGTACTCTCGCCAACCCGTAGCACACAACCCTAGATCTCTTGGCCGAATCTCTTCCACCTTTACTATTTTTAACTCCTAAAATCCAGCTGCTGACATTTTCTGAAACAATTTTGAGTTTCGTTTCCTCGCCTCTTGTTTTCGGATCCTTCCCCCTCACAGCGACCACAGGACAGGCTGTCCTAGGAGTCGGCCTTCAGATCAACCACGCACGCGAAGTTGGGGATCCACAGATCAGTCCCCACTGAGTGCAGACAGACAAGGGGGAGGTTGTCTGTCTTTGCCTCCCACCCCCTCCCCTGGCAGAGCCGCTGCCTGCCGAGGCTGCGGTGTCAGCCGTGTTGTGCCTCGTGCTCGAGGTACAGCTGTGGGGAGGCCAGCAGAGCGATGCTGCTGCTTTGTGTTTGTCCTTTGAGGAGGGCAGCTGCCAAGGAGCCCAGGCATGCTCCAGTACCTTGAGTATGAGCTACCTGTTACAGACTGCACTAGGTTTCCCCAGATGACGCTCGAGTTGCTACTGAGACCCTATCCTCCTCCCGTCTCTGCTGGAAATGCTCGGCCCATTCTTCAAGGTCCATTTCAACTGTTGGTTCCTGCACGCAGCTTTTCTTAGTCTCCCTGGCCTCCTTTCCCCTCCCAGTTTATAGCATGTGCCAGAACTTGTATCTTTGAGCCACCTTGACCTCCACATCAAAGAGCCCCTTGATACTGGTGGCCCGTAGTCTGAACTCGAATAATGTCTTCTGATCTATTGGTTTCTTGAGGTGATAACCATTCCCTGGTATAAGTCCAATCCAATTTAATGTTTAAATTGACTGTTAATTTTATCCATCCTGGCTTCTGAGTCTGACCACATGGACCATGCATTAATAAAGTACACAGAGGAAAGAGGCCATGGGGTTACTTTAGCTGATGGTTATTACTTTCATTCATTTGTACAATTCTGAAAAACTCCTATTTCTTCACCCTGAGAGTCCAGAGGCTTGTTGTTCCAGGTGCTCAGAGGATTAATGATTTTAATTTGATGAGTTAGTTCACTTAGCAGTGTGGGAAAGCAATACCAGTGCAGGGGTGTGTGTGTGTATGTGTGTATGTGTGTGTGAGTGTGTGTGTGTGTATGTGAGTGTCTGTGTGTGTGTGTCTGTGTGTGTATGTGTGTCTGTGTTTGTGTGTCTCTGTGTGTGTATGTATGTGTGTCTGTGTGTGTATGTGTGTGTGTCTGTGTATATGTGTGTCTGTGTGTGTCTGTGTGTGTGTATGTGTGTCTGTGTGTATATGTCTGTGTGTATGTGTGTATGTGTGTCTGTGTGTATGTGTGTGTGTCTGTGTATGTATGTGTGTCTCTGTGTGTATGTATGTGTGTCTGTGTGTATATGTGTGTCTCTGTGTGTCTGTGTATGTGCGTCTCTGTGTCTCTGTGTGTGTATATGTGTGTATGTCTGTGTGTCTGTGTGTGTGTATGTGTGTGTATGTGTGTCTGTGTGTATATGTCTGTGTGTCTGTGTGTGTGTCTGTGTCTGTGTTTGTGTGTCTGTGTGTATATGTGTGTCTCTGTGTGTCTGTGTGTGTGTGTCTCTGTGTCTCTGTGTGTGTATATGTGTGTATGTCTGTGTGTCTGTGTGTGTGTATGTGTGTGTATGTGTGTCTGTGTGTATATGTCTGTGTGTCTGTGTGTGTGTGTGTCTGTGTTTGTGTGTCTGTGTGTATATGTGTGTCTCTGTGTGTGTATGTGTGTGTGTCTCTGTGTCTCTGTGTGTGTATATGTGTGTATGTCTGTGTGTCTGTGTGTGTGTATGTGTGTGTATGTGTGTCTGTGTGTATATGTCTGTGTGTCTGTGTGTGTGTGTGTCTGTGTTTGTGTGTCTGTGTGTGTATGTGTGTCTCTGTGTGTGTATGTATGTGTGTCTGTGTGTGTATGTGTGTGTGTCTCTGTGTATATGTGTCTGTGTGTGTGTGTCTGTGTGTGTATATGTGTGTATGTCTGTGTGTCTGTGTATGTCTGTGTGTGTGTATGTGTGTATGTGTGTCTGTGTATATGTGTGTCTTTGCATATATGTGTATGTGTGTGTGTTTGTGCGTGTATATGTGTATGTGTGTGTGTATGTGTGTGTGCGCGCATGTGTGTCTGTATTTGTGTGTGCATGTGTGTGTCTGTGCGTGCATGTATGTGTCTGTGTGTGTATGCTGGTGCACCCTCTTGCATGTGCATCCCTACAAAAAGGGGGAGAGAGAGATGGAATGAGAATCAGCTCATTCTTAAGCTAAATATTGTGAAACTTCCTTTCTTCATTTTTTTTTGTATCTTCCCTTCATGAAATCAGAACTGCAGACCAGTTGTTCATTTTAGCTTTGAGGTTGGAGTCTGATGCATTACTCGTCTCAGACCTGCTCTAAGGGCATGATGACTTACACTGGTAATCCCAGCACTCAGAAGACCGAAGCAGGAGGATTGCAATGAGTCTGAATGAGAAAGTCTCAAAAGGGAAAGATAGAAGACCTAAAGAAAATACCATGTCACCTTTGTAAATTGGTGTGCCTTTCATCAGGGTGCCGGATCGTGCAGCGCCATTTGTTGTTTACCCTTGTTCCATTACCACCCTTAAATCCCACCATCTACGGGGACTGAGATGGGGGCTGGGGGGGATCCATTGTGTGTGCCTGGCTCTTCTCCCCAGGCACTCAGAAGTTCCTTTCTGGAGCCCATCTTAGAGATTCTGAGTCAGGATACCTGGGATGTGTTTCTTTATAAAGCTTCTTCGATGAGGCTAATGAGCAACGTACGTGGAAACCATTAACTGCTCAGGAAAATCAGTTGGAAGAACAGACAGATAATCCTCAAGCTATAGATTCTGAGATACCCAAATTCAGTTCTGTACCATTTTTGAATCATCTCATAAAGAGCTCATATGCAGATTTCTACCACTGGTAATGCACAGTTCTTCTCCTTCTTCTTCTCCTTCTCCTTCTCCTTCTTCTCCTCCTCCTCCTCCCCTTCCTCCTCCTCCTTCCTCCTCCTCCTCCTCCTCCTCCTTTTTCTTCTTTTTTGGCATTGGTGTAAAAGCCCTAAACTAACTTGCTTAGAAACCCCACAGCCCTCAGTGAGCCCAGCTGCAAGCACTAAGCTCCACATGGTTACCGTACAAAAACCCCCTGGGTATTTGTTGGTGGTGAACATACCACCAACAGAAGCAGAGAGAACCTGGTGCGGGGAGGGGGGCTTCTTTGGGGAAGTTGAAACTGACAATGCAGATACATCTGAAACGGTGTGTTCTGGTTCTCTGGAGGAATGACTAATGGATTGAAACTGTAGGGAGCGTGGCTTCGCTCCTGTATTTGGAGGTTTAAAGTTGTATGTTTGCTTCTGACAGGATAAGCCAAGTTTTGTTGTTGATGTCTGTTTTCTTTAAGAAGCAAAGCAAGAAGCAGCATCTTTCCTGTGCTTCCTCCATCCCAGTCCCACCGTGCTCCTCCCCAGGAAGCGCTGTGCTCAACCTCTCCCGCTTTCCCCTAGCACAGACATCAGTGCCTGGGGACATTAGTACACTAGGTACCTGGTGACTGGTGTCAGGTGGTAAACAAGGGGGTGCCTGGTACCGGGAGTTCTGTAGGGTCACATAAGGCAACAGAAATAAGCCTTTCATGGGGCAGGAAGTGCATGCATATGATTATGAAGGAGGTGTCTCCTATGAGCCACACCTAGATCACACGTCTGGAAGTCTGTGCATGTGGCCAGGCTCTTGAAAACCTCCACATTCTTTTGTGCACATGAAAGGCTCCTCATGACCACGACTCTGCTGAAGTCCACAGCCACTCCTGCTACAGCCTAGTGGGCTGCTTGTAGTTCTGACATCTTTCTTTTTCATCTGCTGTCTTGGCTCACAGCACCCAGGCAGATGGAAATAGATAGTTCTTGTTCGTGCCTCCTATACAGCATCCCCTAAATAAAGTTTTCTTGACTCCTGTGAGGCTTTTTCTTTCTATACTCTTCCCAACTTCAACTGGCCATTCTGCCCTTGTCCCCACAGTATGAGGGTGTTGTTCCTGTAGTTTCTTTTTGTTTAACTTGTTAGGCTTCTCCATGTCTCTTTTATTGCATCCAATCAACCAACTGTGCTCTGACCTCTTGTGTCTGAGTATATCCCAGATACAGTCACCCTCCCACCACAGCTCCGCCTTCTAAAACACAGTCTGCTACCTGCTGGTTTATTGTCTTCTCTGTTCCATTTGTACCCTGCTTCTGTCATGGGAGGAAATACCTGGCTTTGATAGACTGATCATTTTAAAATACAGGGCAGCCCATGTCCAGCTTGCAAATAGGTTTCCATCTCTCTCTGAAAGGAGTTAGCAGCATCTTATACAGCACAACCTAAGACCGACTGTCACCAAGTCCTTTTTGATCTGTCCCCAGCCACATGAGGGTTGCTGCTGTTTCTTGGACCTTTAATCATGTTCCTGCCTCAGATGGTCTCTGTCCTTGATCTTCCAGTTCCCTGAATTCCTCTTTCCCAAAAATCTGTACTGTTCACCCTCTTGCTTCTGTCCAGTCTCAGCTCACAGGTCTCTCCTGATGACATACTTAAAATAGCAGCCACTATTCCAAAGCCCTTATTCCACCTGGATCTGCCCTTTCCTGTCCACACTGGACACAACATGCATTATTTTATTTGTGCATCATCTGTCTTCCCATATACACCAAAAATTCTGTTTCCCGCTATGTTTTTAATATTCAGTGTGGTGCTTGCATCATGCTGACTGAACAAAAATGTCCAATGTTGCTACTTACTGCAGTCGCTTCTTTATATTCTTGTTTGTACTTAATTATATAGACGTTCTATTTGGTCATTTTTTTTCCAGTGCCTGGCACATAATAGGAACCCAATAAACATTTAGATCAATTCTTAGTTAGGGTATCCATTGCTGTGATAAAACACTATGACCAAAAGAAACTTGGAGTGGAAAGAGTTTATTTCAGTTTACAGTTCCACATCATAGACCGTCTCTGAAGGCAGTCAGGACAGGAACCTGGAGGCAGGAACTGAAGCAGAAGCCATGGAGGAGTGCCGTTTACTGGCTTCTTCCTCATGGCTGGCTCAGCCTGTCTTATAACACCCAGGACTACCAGTCCTGGGATGGCACCCCTGACAGTGATGTGCCCGTCTTCCACCACCAATCATCATTAAAGAAAATGTCCTATTCATTTGCCTACAGGCCAATCTGGTGGGGGTATTTTCCCAATTAAGGTTTCCTCCTTCCAAATAAATGTAGCTTGTGTCAAATTGAGATAAAACTAACCATAACCGATTGATAGAAAGTGATATAGTACAAAATATTGGAATATCTCTAGTAAATTATGTATCTTTATGCATACAAGGTAAAACCACAGTGACAAGCGTATCTATAAAAATGAGCTGATAAAACCAGTGGTTGGCTGTGTCTAAGTTTGTGTGGCTACTTTTTCATTTGTGGGGTTCTGTCAGTTGTGGTCTGAAAAAACAAAAACAAAAATACAAATACAAAAAACACGAGAAAATGTAGGAGAAATTAGATTTTCTATTTTTTAAAAAAAAAACATACACACAGAGGGTGGTGGCACACACCTTTAATCCCAGCACTCGGAGGGCAGAGGCAGGCGGATCTCTGTGAGTTTGAGGCCAGCCTGGTCTACAGAGTGAGTTCCAGGACAGCCAGAGTTACAACAGAGAAACCCTGTCTCAAAATAAAATAAAATAAAATAAAATAAAATAAAATAAAATAAAATAAAATAAATAAAATAAAATAGAGTAAAATAAAATAAAATAAAAAAATAAAATCTAAAGTATTGGAGTTTTATTTTTTTATTTCTTGCTGATGAATGGTTATCTTAGTAATGAATAGTTAAATGTAAGTTTTAGTATTGGCTTATTTAACACTTCGGCATGAAAAAATACTGGAGACTTTATAAAATTTCTCCAGCAGATAAGATGAGATGGGCTTAGAACTTGCTTCACCAAGAATCAGTGTACCGTGAACGGAGAGATGGTGAATGAGTACCCTGAGAGGCTATGCAGACTTGAAGCTTTGCTTTCTGTGGCAGGTCACAGCAGAAACTAAATAAAAACATAGTAGAAACAAAACCCGGGGACTCACTTCTCTGGTGCTGGGGGAAATATATGCCTCCAAATGGAGGAACACTGACTGTATCCCAGAGAGCACCGTGACAGATTCTCAATCTCTTCCATTACAGAGAGAAGAAATAATTGGCAGGTTACTATAGGCAACCGGGTCAGAATTCAGGTCTCCCCCATGCCCATTGGATACCCTGTCCTCCCTGTAGCTCTTACAGAAGGTAAAGAGATTGTGAGTCATGTGGAAACCTGGGAAAAGGTCATCTTGATTTTCAGAGAGTTCATAAATGCTTAATGAATATACGCAGAAGCAGAGTGATGGGTAATATAAAACACTTACTGCGTAATGTTGCCTTGGGAAATGATCGGCTTTGCTGGAAGGTACTTGTGCTTTAGGGAAATGCCCAGATGAACAAGTGGATGCAGATAGGACTGTACTGTCCAGCCTCCTTCCCAGGATATTTTGTAAGAACAAGGGTCAGGTCCCAGGCTGCAATGTGAATGGAGAGGTGTTGTTCCCTGGTGACCTGAGGAAAGGTATTCAGCTCCAAGTGTTTGATTAAGTGAAGGGAAGCACACTTCACAGACTAGAGATGTAAAGGGCTTTGACAGATTATGTCTCTGCAAAGGCAGTTAACTCCTTCAAGTCAAAGACCGGAAGAGATTAGAGAGCAGTTCATAGGTTTCTCTTAAAACGATTGTTCATTTCAATAATCTAAGAATAGGTTATATATGACTTGGTCACAAAATCTTGTGATTGTTGTTAACTTTAACAGTGCTAGCAGTTGTACTGTGCTAGGGAACAGCCTTAACACACATGACATATATATGTATCTTTGCACCTCACATTGCAACCACATGTAGCAGAGGGGCAGCTATGAATGTGGCGTATCACAAGTGATAACCTTGCTTATGATGTTTTGAAGTTTTGTACATATGTGTACAGGTGCACGTGTGTATACATGAGTACGTGTGCATGTGAAGACCAAACGGCAAACCTGGCCACTCCTCCTCAGTGTTCTCCGAGACAGTCTGGGCTAACCTGGTGAGGCTAGGCTAGCTGGCCAGCCCTCAGTAGTCCGCTTTCCTGGTGATGCGGTTACAACCGCCGGCGACTGCGCCTGACTTTTCCATGTTGGTTCTGGGCATTGACCTTGTGTCCTCATTGTACAGCAAGTGCTTTACCAACTGAGCCGTCACCCCAGCTTTCCTCATGTTTGTGTAATTTGAGTGCGTGTTTCTCAATCATAAATTTGTAGATGATAGGACATAACTGCAGGAAAATACTGTTTAAATTTTTATTTATAAAAAAATATAAATTGCATATTAGTCAACATGACACAGCCTAGAATCAACTGAAAAGGGAGTCTTAAGTGACTCACTGTCCCTGGACATTCTACGATGGGCTGACTTGATTGCCTGAGCTGGTATAGAAGGGCCCAAGCCACTGTAAACAGTGCCGTTCCCTAAATAGGTGATCCTGTGTAGCAGATGGCTACTGTGTGTTGTACATAGTATAAGGGGCATTTTCTTAGGTGCAGACCCTGCCAGGCCTCAACGGAGGGAACCACTGTCACAGCAAGCACTGTACTGGACAGTAGAACCCCGATCCTCTGATCTCAGGGGGTTTTATTGACACACTTAAGATCCTCAGGTGTTCTGTTGATACTAGCTCTATCAGAGAGCAGTGAACACGTGCAGATCATGAACAATCAATCATCCTTTACATAAAGCCGACACCTGCAGACAATACAAAACACCAAGGCCTAGGCAGCCCTTCCCCCCAACAACACACAAAACAACCATTTTAAACACACTATAAACAAACCTCTGCAACAATCCTAGGCTGTATAAGAAAGCGATCTATGCATGAGTTTGAGTGCTAGGCAGAAAGTGAGAAGTCAGCCAGGCAGCATCCTTCATGGCCCTGCTACGCATCCTCAGTGAGTTCCCTTGTCCCCTGTCCCTGCACGGAACAATAAGAGTCCTGTGTGCAGGTTCCTGCTTGAGTTCCTGCCATGATGCCCTCAGTGATGCTCTGTGACCTGAAAGTAGAAGACGAAATGGACCATTTTCCCCTAGGTGTCCTCTTACTGCTCTGGGCGGAGTGCTTCATCACAGCAGCAGAAGGGACACTGGAGCAGCAAGGATTTCCGCTCACACATACTCACACACACCTCTAACACAGCAACTGTCTGGTGCATCTGACTCACAAATACCTGAAGTACACACGCCCTTTAAGACCCTGTCTAAAGGTTGTTTATCAAAGAGATGAGACTCCAGGATGCATGACCCCTTAAATAAAGTAGCCAGCTGTGATCACACAATGCCAGTATAAAGTTCAAGTGGTCTCGATAAAACCAGAAGATGAATTTGCAAGTGATAAGCCATAAGCTCTTTTTATACTATAGAAAAGATGTATCCAGAATGATCAGTCACAGATTGTGATCTATTAACCATTTGCACCAGAATTCTATAGAGAGAGTATTTAGACATTCGGATTAAGCCTCTTTCTCTGAGTCTCGGGGAACAGCCTTCAGCAATCCCACTGCACTGAATTCCTTAGTCAGTTTGTGTGCTCCCTCGGGTTTCACAAACACCGGGGTTCATTTATTTGCTTTATAGCTGGCCTTTGCTGTGAAGAAATTGAGAGACCTGATTTATTTTCATAAACAAAAACCAAAGTTCCTTGGTTTGTATCTGACTATATTTAAGCATACTTCTCTGAGCTCAACTAGACAAACTAAAGGACCTCTCTGTGCTGTGTCCAGGGTTCTTTCCTTTATTTGGGCCCTCTTCCTTCCTGCTTTCTCTTTAGTTTCTGCTAAATATTTCCCTGTTACATGTTCTTATATTTGTTTATATAGCTGGTTTATATTGGGATATTATCACTAAGAAGAGGGGACATTTTCTTTAATTCTAGCACCCTAATACACTAGTCAACGAGTCTGTTGTACGCTTTGTCCCTAATTAGTATGGTTAATATTTGAGGAGGGTGACTTGAAAGAGCTCCTTGGACTGAGTGGAGCCTTTTTGTGGAAGATGAGTCTAATTCTTAGAGGGATCCCAAAAACTCCGTTTGAGATGAACCAACAGTAGAATGAGTGGGGTCTAGTTTAGCTGCTGTTAGAGGGTTTTCAGAGAAACGTTAAGCTGTTGATTTGGTGTCTGCTTCTACTTAGACTATAAGATTTTTGAATTTTATGAATTAGATGTTAGCATTTCCATTTCTTCTTGGGAAAGATATCTTAGGAAAGATGGTTTTAAAAATAAAAACTTGGTTAGTTTCAAAATTAACCTTTAGTGTTAGCACATGCTGAACACATGTGGTTTGGACTGCTCACTGCCTAGAAAAGTCAACTTAAGCTCCTTGAAGAGAAGCATATCTCTGACTGTTTGAGGCAGGAAATATTTCAGAAGGCATCTGTCTAACTCCTGACCATGCAACAATCTCTTCCGTAGCCTCTGTTAAAATTCTTTCAGCCCTTGTTTTCCACCCAGACCCAATGAAATGCCTGTAGTCCTGGAAAGCCTAGTGGCTTACAGGGCAGAACAAGTATATTCTGGGAGTTTCCCATAGGCATCCAGGGAGTAGATAATGTCTGTTGGAAAACACCCCAGCCAAGTAATGCCTCGTGGGCTCCCACTCAGCATATTGCTAATTGCCCCGTAAGTGCTAGTCCTTCACTCTTCCTCTTTTTCCATTTTCATCAATATTTGCTTCATGTGTTTTACCGCCCTCTCATGTACACGCGTGTCGGGCTGCTGGTGTTCCATTTGTAATTACAGTTCGCCCCGTGCCCATAAGCAGTCACTTATCCAGACGCCAAGTTTCTCTCCTGTCCACGCACTCACTCCTCTGCTTCCCATTTGCATAACGTACCTTCCCTGTCTTTTTGCTTCCCACCCACACAATTATATCTGAAGTCAGTTTCTTATATCTGGCATGCAAATTGGTCCTATTTTTAACCCACTTGGCCAATGTGGGTTCGTTTCATTAAACGTATTTAGTCCACTTATAGTTAGTGCTCTGTCTGGCCTTTGCTACTTCTTTGATTTCACATTTCCTTTGCACTGATTTGCAGACTGTTGCACCAGATTCTTGGTTGAATATTTTCACAGATGGAACAAAACTTCATCATGCATCCTTAAGGGCTTTAAATACAGGATTTTTTGGGTTTTTTTTTGTTTGTTTGTTTGTTTTGTTTTGTTTTAGAATTTTATGAGTAAAATTTGGTAGAAGGGTGATGTTGAAGAAAAAAAGAAACACCCTTATATCCTAACACAAAAAAGCAAAGTGGACCTACCCTCTTAACTTTGAAGTTTCTTTCCCATGCTAAAGCACAGACTCGCTTGAATGGACATTCATCTGTCATATTCTCTTCTATATCAAAGCATGCCGACATTCATTTTCCTCACGGAGCCTTCATAGCTAAATGAGGACTTTTTTTCAGGGTCGGGGTTCAGAGGATGTGAAGGGTTCAGGAATTTCTCATGACTAGAAGGAAGTGGAATGAATGAACTTGCATGTTTGCTGAAGAGGCTAGGACCTGCCTATTTTAAACTTTTTTTTTTTTAAACCGCTGGGCACAGGCATTTCCGCTGTCCTGAACAATTTCTCTTCTTTTCCTGAAATTGAGCAAAACATATTCCTTAAACACTGGACAAGAATAGGCAGGACTCCTTAAATCAAATTCAGACTTCCAACCTTTCTATGTCGTGAATCCCCAAGGCTGGGGCTCCTGTGCGGGTCCATGTGGGACTCCATGCTTCCTTAACGTCTGCCTTTCAACTCACTCTACGTGGAAGCAGAGCCCACGGCAAACACGCCCCTGACTGACGCTGCACCCTTTGTGTTTCCGTCCATCAACTCCCTGAGGCTCAGTAGACAGGAATGTATTATAGTATTCTGCAATCATAATTTGTAAACCAAGAGGCTTTGATTTTATTCACGTGTCTGTGTGAGTGTGCAGGTGCCTAAGGAGGCAAAAAAAAAAAAAAAAAAAGGTTTCAGATCCCCTGGAGCTGGAGTTGCAAGATGCCTCAGAGGATGCTGGGAAAGAAACTCTGCTTCTCCGAAGAGCAGCAGGTACTCTTAATCTGTGAACTACATATCCAACCCCAGCAAAGACTTTTTAACCGAATTGTCTTTAGATGTCAACTATTTAAACCCTGCCTGGCTATAAAACCCCCACTTTTCTCTCGGTGTATCTATGCCATACTCTCGGCCTGAGCCTCAGAAACTGGACTAAACTATCATCCAACATTTCATACAGTTTCTATGGCATTTATAGACCATGATGTATTCCTTTCCATGTGATGACAGGATGCCGCGTAGTCCGTCCCTGCTTCATCTGAGTGTGTGTCACCACCTCATCAAGATTTAAAACCCTTATGAGCACGGTTAGATTAAACCTCAAGGGAGCCCAAGTGCCAAAAAGGTCTTTGCATCCTCTGCCCCTGTGGCATCTAATTTAAAATCAAAAAATGTTCTTTAGCCAAATGAGGACAAGAAATTCCAGCAAGATTTAAATTTTCCCATACTACTTGGAACATTCTTTTTTTGTTTATTGAAAATCCAATTCCAGGTACAGCAAGCAAATGCCAAGATGGCCTACCAATAAACCCTGATTTGCTTAAAGGTAAAAGTGGGCATCTCTACATGTTCCGAGGAACAATTAGAATGTTCCCACATCTGTCTGATTGGTTAAAGGAATTCTACAGTCAATCTCTGTACAATCCCAAGGACACATTAGGAATGACTCTCATATGAATTATCAGCTTAATAATGTGGTTTCTGTATCTCAGAACTCCTTGCACTGTGATTCTGTTTCTACAGTCCAAATGGAAATAATCTAATTGTCTGTTATTTTTTTTGGAAATGCTACTCCACAGCGCTTCTAAATTAGGGGAGAGCGAAAAGGGCTAAATGTTTCAGGGGAAATTTTATACATACTCATAGTAAAATCAAAATCTTCTGTGTCTGATGTCTTTTCTCTGAAGTTGAACTCTGATCCCACAAGTGCAGGAGGGAGAAGAGGTCCCTTCCCCCCACCCCACAACATCCCTGTGCTCTAGACTTGGAATCAAAGTCCTGAGGTATTTTATTAAGATACTGTCTCAACAATGTTACCTTTCTTATGAGTAATCTTGTTTCAATGTAACGAAATTTTCTTGGATAATTATGCATCTCTAAAGATGTGTAATTTAAGGTTAGGGCTAAGCTAGAAATATGTAAGAGTCTTTGGGTCCAGATAAGCCTGCTAAAATGGCAGGCCATGGGCACCGATCACCTTACATCCCATTCTGATAGCCACTCTCCTTTTGCAGTCTCTCTCAGCTCTTTATTTCTTTTAAATATATGTTTTAGAGTTTTATTTCAGGGAAAAGTATATCAAACAGGACCCATGTCTCTTGCCTCCTCTCCCTTTGCATTTGAGACTTCTGTTTTCACGGTCCTGAACCCGAGGAGGATGCATACTAGCCCTGATGAGCCTATCCGACTTGTCACCGCCCGAGAGTCTCTCATTTCCATCATGATTTCCTAGTCCCGTGCGTCCTGTGGGTTTTCACAAGTGTACGCTTTTTTTCCATATTACGGAATCATAAAGACCCATATGCCATCTGAAAAATATAGCTTGCGCCCCTCCCCCATACCGTCATTCCTAGCAGCCGTGATCGTTCTCCGTTTCTAGAGTGGCTGCGGGCCTCCCGCATCCCCAGCACCAGGTATCAAAGCCCCCTTTCCCCATCGCTCTGCTCTTTTCTCGTACGTGGATGGTGACAATTGAAAATTTACTGACAGCGCTTGCTACACATGAGGCTAGTTAGGCACCGGGTCCTCTCCTAGGAATCTCTTCTAGCCATTTAGGAAAACGGGTTACTGTACAAGCTAGAAAGCAGAACTTATTTAACCTAAGGTTAAAACAGACGCAGCAAAGACCCAAATCTCTGTTCATTTGCTATGCAACTTGCCAAGCTCTAAAAAGGAGCTTCTAAATCGGGCTCAGGGGTGCCAACACATTGTTATCATATGTAACTGCAATGTTAATAATATACTGTGTACAATAATAGTCTTATATCCAAGACTGGAACAGATACTCTGGCTTGTATTATGTGACTCTTACTGCATCACCCTTTATGAAATGAAATCAAAATGTCTTCTTTATGGTCTTCTGATCACAGGAAATATCTTTCTTCAAAGTGCAATGCGAGTTCTTAAATGTAAAATTCTTTTACAACCAATCAGATCTAGACGTGAAAGCAAAGAGCATTTGTAGGATGATTTAATAGGAATAAAAACCATGGGGAAAAATAGAAATTATGCCCATTCTAAAGCTCCTAAATCTTAATCTTCAAAATTATTTCCCTTTACTCTTCATGGCCCCCACGGGGAAACTTGGTCCAGTTTACAAGGCCTGCTGTGGATGTGACTGCTTCCTCACCTTGTCCACGATGAAACACAGCACACAGCTTCTTTCTCTGGACTTCTGATTGGCAATGAACCTGTGCTATGGCTTCTCAGTATGTGAGGAAAGCCGGTTCCCAGCCTGGGTGGCTTCAGAAAGCTCTCCAGGTCTCCGCTCCCAGGTCTGGCCTGAACGTTGGACAGCTATAAGTCTACCCAGAGATGAGTGGACTCTGGAGACAGGGGATGACTGTGCACCCAGACTCACCAGCTCATGTATAAAGCATCGTTCCTGCTTATCACCTTACAGTAAGAAAGGAAAAGCCCTTGAGAAAGAAAGATCATGGAGATAGACACACGGGGTTTCTGTTTCCTAACTTGGTGGGTTCCTGAGTTTCTCTAAGCCTCAGCCCTCATCTACAAATGGGAATGGAAACAGGACCCAGCTTCGGAGGCAGCTTCACAAGGTCCCGTGAGCATCCACGAAGTGACGCGTAAGGAAGCAGCAGTGCTCTGCTTCCCGCTCACCAAGCACCTGACTATTGAAGGAAAGATGGCGTTCCTCTCCTTTGCTCAGTGCTTTCCCTTTCAGAAGGAGACTCTTCACGTACCGATTCAGGAGTTTCCTGGCTTAGAGGATGCTGGCCCATTACCTAGATAACTTAAGTCCATCCTATTCTGTTCGCTTACTGGAAGTTTCTTACCTGAACAGAGCTCGGATACATTAGTTAGCCCTGTCTCTCTAAGCCTTGATTTATTTTTGGTTTGGCTATTTCATTCTGTGCTAACCCTTAACTTTGCCCATCGATGTGGCCTTTCTTTAGCTCTGTCAACCCCACTGACGACAGGCACCTGGCCTGGATACCTGTAGCAGACTTGAGGGATCAGCTAGTTTCTGCTGCTGTTGAGCCTGAAACTCCCCCTTTGAATTTTCTCCATTACCACTGCCCTTGGGGTAGCCACTGCCAGTCACCCCTAATCTGTACTGGAAGCGAGATGTATTTGCCATCCTGGGAACAGGCCAAGATGACATCATCGTCTCCTACTTTTAACTGAAAGCACATTATTTCTCATTGTGGGGTGCTGCTTCACCACCCCCAAGGTATTTTAAGGATAACTTTCAGCCCCCCTCCCCCGCCCCAGAATGTCACAGAATAGGAAAGGCTAATGATGAAAATTCCGTCAGCGGATGCTTGAATCCCACACTCAGGGTTTGTGCTATAGAGTTTGCGCTTTGAGCATTTCCATTAACTGGCTTCCTTAACCTCCTCAGAGAGTTTACAATAAGTACAATAAGGTTGGTTAAACCAGCACCATATGGGAGCATGCACAGTGACAGGGAGAGGGTGAACAGTACAGCCACCCTGCACAGATCTCAGGGGAATTTTACTGGGTTTAAAAGGCCAACCTTAGGGTCAGAGAGATGGCTCAGAGAGTAAAAGCATTTGCTCTGTAAACATGAGGACCTCAGTTCAAATACCAGCACCCATGGAAAAAACAGTGTACGCCTATGTGTCCCCAGTGCTGTGCAGCAGAGACTAACAAATCCCCCAGGACCAAACCTAACCAGCGAGGGAGTATCTCGAAACAATAGATGGGATCAGTAGAGGAAGACACTTGAAATTCTGCTCTACCCCAAAGGCCAATCTTAAAAGGTCAGGACTGAATGATTCTGCTTGTATATTTCTGAAATGACAGCCCTTAGAGATGGAATGAGCATTAGTGGCTCCCAAGGCTTTGGCATAAGATGGACACAGTCATGCAAGGTACCCAAGAGGATTTACAACGGAAACACTGTACTACTTGACTCATGGTGTTCATGAACATGTTGTAAAACTGCATTTGAAAATTACAAACAGGCTGAAGAGCAGTAAAGAGCAATTGTTGCTTTTGCAGAGGACCCGGTTCAGTTCACAACTGTCTGTAACTCCAGTTACATGTCCTCTCTTGACTTCTGAGGGCACTACATATGCCTGAGGTTACAAACGTAACAATTAAGAAAAACATTTATACATAGGAAGTTAAAATTTTTAAATAATTTTAAAAACCGAGTAAAAATACAAACATGCATTAAAACAGCCAAATAGGACGAGATGGGTAGATTGTAACAGTGCCAAGGTTTGGAGTTACAGGATGGTACCAGTAGGCTGGAGCCGGAAGGTGGATGAGGTCTCTGCTACTTTCCTTTCCGGTGACTTCTGCTTATTTTGTATTGTTAGACGGTTCCATATGTTTACATAATGAATTACAGCATTTTAGCCCGTTCCTTCTCCTCCCCTCCCTCTGGGATCCTCTCCTACCAAGTTTCCCTCCTCCTCTCAGGCCTTCTCTGTGTGTGGTTCTTGCCTGGTGTGCACGGGAGGTTATTTGTTGGAGCACAGGCAACTTCTCAGTGACTCCCATAGAAAACGAACCCCCCCCCAATATCAGTGACTCGGGGGGTGGAGCTTCATTGCCATCCATGATGGGCTAGCTCTAGGCGCAGTGGTGTGGCCTTGTGCAGACAGCCACAGTGGACTGGCGAGTGCCCCACGATGCCACCTCCGGAGGACGTCTTCTTGCCTCACGCCTCGGACTCTTTGGATCTTCTGTTCTTACTCCCTCTTCCAAGGTGTTCCCTGAGCCCTGGAGGGTGGCACGAATGTCCCAGTTAGGGCTGAGTGTGCCACCATCACAAACTCTTGGCACTTTGATCACTTTATAGAACATATATATACATATATATGTATATATACACACAAATACATATGTATATACATACGTGTGTGTGTGTGTGTGTGTATATACATATATCCTATAAACTGACCAAAGTATATATAATACTATATTATATATATATTATAATTATATATTATATATATGCACACACATAGATATGTATATACATATATATAATATACGCATATATACATTATATATATATACTATATATGTGTGTGTGTTAACCATGGCCCGCTGCAGTGAGTGGCTGCTCTGATGTCAGGTGGGCACAGCACTAATCCATGGCTACAAACAAGTATTCAGAAGGCAGTTTGACAAGGTCTCTGTTACCTCCCACAGCTATTCCAAACAACTTGTAAAGGTCTTCAGTGAGCATTTTTAGATGTCGATCGGATCTTTCCAACCTTTAAGTGGC
Source organism: Cricetomys ansorgei (assembly GCA_026225945.1). Classification (NCBI taxonomy): domain Eukaryota; kingdom Metazoa; phylum Chordata; class Mammalia; order Rodentia; family Nesomyidae; genus Cricetomys; species Cricetomys ansorgei. The sequence goes on from JAMJFZ010001373.1 coordinate 85,492, forward strand.
TGTGTCCTTAGAATTACCTGCAGTGTCCTTTCGTCCCTCAGAGATGTACTTGCCCATCAGGTGGCCCAAGGCATCTGTAGCATAGCACGGCGCTGTTTTTCCAACATCCCATCAGCCCAGTAAACTTATTTAAAACATGAAAGAAAATGGGTTTCTGCTTATTTGTTTTCTTTTCTCTTTTTAATATGAAACTAAAATAAGTCAGTAAAAACATGAGCTGTGGCTCTTTGTTTTCCCTTCAGAGATGAGAAAAGAGGATGCTTCAGAGATGGGCAAACATGGGCACCTGGCTGCTCATCCCTGAACAGCCCCGTGTCAGCTATTGATCCTGCCATATGGTTTTCTGGAGAACCTGGTGCTCCTTCAGAATCCTCCTTAACTCTGCAGGTCTGCGGGCCACCGTGAACAGTAAGCTGCTCTAGACACAAGATGGAGCCCTGAGCTCGGCGTTTGTGCTGTACCTCCCCAGCCCCTGGGGTGGGGTTTCCTGGAGAACTCCATCAGCCGCCCGTGATACAGAATTCTACACGTTCACATTGTTCCCTCTTCTGAACATGAACTCCGAGCTTTCTGAAATGTTTTCATCTCTCAAAAACAAATATTCCCCAGTGTGGGATTGTTTTTCATTTAATTATATCATCCCTTAACAAAGAAAAAAGGAGTTCCAGATGTATCTGGCAAACTGTGACAGCTTTTAAATTATTTATAGATCAAGAAATGACTAGAGTTATAGCTCAGGGTACAGCACGCGCCAAGTGTGGAGCAGGCCTAAGTGCAATGGCCAGTACTACAAAAAAGGGAAGAGAGAGAGAGAGAGAGAGAGAGAGAGAGAGGGAGAAGCACAGATAGGCAGTGTGGGGGAAAGCAAGCTCTTAGGCAAGCTTAAATGTAAAGCCCTTTCTGTTATGCCTCCAAGACCCAGGATGTACTGGTAACCTAAGTGCAGAGGCTTCTCAGTTTCTTAAGATGCTGGCTCTAATGGCTTTCAACCTGGAAAAAAAAGAGTTCGGTGTTTTTGTTTGTTTGTTTGTTTGTTTGAGACAGGGTCGCTCTATATAGTCCTGACTGCCCTGGAACTCACTCTATAGACCAGGGTGACCTCAAAATCAGAGAGATACCCCTGCCTCTGCCTCCCAGGTGCTGAGATTAAAGGCACATGCCACCACATCTGGCCAAGAGTTGGGTTTTAAAAATTAGTTTTCTTTGCATTTACATCCAGAGAACTATAAGAAAAGTGACAAGTACTAGAAAAAATAGAATAATTTATTTACCTGAAAATAAGCAGGTAGTTCCTCTCCTGCCTACGGTCTAATAGAAAGCTAGACTTTCCAACCCGTGGGCAAGCTTAACTGAATGGGCTTGGAGCACTTACCTTTTCATCGCAGACCATGCCACGTTCCCTTGAATTATTTCATGTCCTCGTAATCTGGGCTTTGAGTGGTCACCGTGACGAGACACAAACACATCACAGAAATCAACCCGGAAGGGGAAATGCAGGCGGCAGAGTTGCGTCCTCCCGTAAGCGTGCTCAGTCACAAATACAAAAGGCTGTTGTTTTCTTTCAACTTTTAGTGTCATTTTTTTTCCCAATCAACTACTAAACTGTTAGGGACCTGTATATATTCAGCAAGTCACTTGAGCCGCAGTGCTCAGGGAATGGGAGAGACAATCAGGTATTTCCATCTTCTGTCAATATCGCCTAGACCAGTGGTTCTCAACTTTCCTAACGCTGTGACCCTTTAACACAGTTCCTCATGTTGCGGTGACCCCCAACCATAAAACTATTTTCATTGCTACTTCAGAACTGTAAATTTGCTACTGTTATGAATCATAATGCAAATATCTGATATACAGACAGTCTTCGGTGACCCCTGTGGAAGGGTTGTTCAACCCCAAAGGGGTCAAAATCCACTGGCTGAGAATCGCCGACTTAGACTTGGAAAGGCCAAGTCACTCATGTTACCTGTCTGTATCCCTCAAGGACAGCCCTTAAGATGGGATTGATCAATGTGTCTGAACATGTGTATGGAGGCCAGAGGACCTCAGGGGTGGTCCTCGGGAGCCATCCAGTCTCTCTTTTTCTTCGTTTTAATTTAGTTTTATAAGTGTGGGTGTTTTGTCTGCAGGTATGTCTGTGTACCACATGCATCAGATCAGACTACAGTTACAGACAGTTGTGAGCTGTCTCGTAGGTGCTCCGACTTGAACCTGAGTGCCTGGAAGAGCTAAACCATCCCTCTATGTTTTATTTCTCTACTTACCTACTTACTGAGACAGTCTCACTCAGAAGCCCTGGCCAGCCTAAAACTCACTATGTAGACCAGGCTGATCTTGAACTCATAGAGATCCACCTGCCTCTGCATCCCAGGTGCTCAGGATTAGAGGGATGAGGCACCTCCACCTGGCCCCACCCTGTTTTTTGAGGCATGGTCTCTCACTGGCACTTTGGGCTCCTAGGTCAGGCTAGGCTGGCAGGCAGATGAGGCTCAAGGGTCCTTAGTCTCCCCTTCACTAGCACAGGCACAGGCTGCAAAGCCTGACTCTCTGTGGGTGTTGGGGATTGAAATTATATCCCCATGCTTGTAGCAAGCAGGCAGGCAGTCTTCCACTGAGTCATCCCCCAGCCCAATCAGCCTAACAGACTTAGGGGTTTTGGTGACTAATCCAAGTCCTCACCACTGGCTTGTGACAGAGGCTGCAGGGGCTGCTGGATGCCTGAGAACCCACAGCACTGAAACAAATGCCAGCATCTTGCTGCCCCTCCCGGTGCTCCTCCTGGGAAGCCATGCTTTCTCCAAACCATTTGTCTTCTTCCAGTCTGAAGCCATGATGAGGAGGGGTAGCATCCCCCTGCATCTTACCACAGGAGCACATGGACAGCTTCTGAGCTGGCCCTCTAGGTTCTGAGTATGTGAGGAGAACGTGGTGACACTGTGTTAGGTCTGAATAGACCCTAAGCCAGCATTAAAACCAAGGCGATCCCGAGGCCTCACAGAGAACCTCTCCAGTTTCCTGCAGCTAAATATCTGAGCCTGCCTGCCCGTGGAACCGGACACTTGGGATTTATTTTCAACCTAGAGCAAGCTCCAATTTGACATTTGAGAGAGGCTGGATTTCCCCTTCAGCCCTCATAGAAATGATCCCTTAACCATCCTCTCACCCTCCTGAGGGACCAGTGCTGTTAAAACCCCAAATCCGAAGAACCCCGATAGCAGCTTCACAAGATTTCCTGACTTCCGTTTGCAGGAGTTTATAATTTGGCTTACACCAGGTCTGGGTTGTTTACCTATGATTTGTACAATGGCATTTAACATCCTCGGGAGCAGCACATTAAACAGTTGGAGCCTTTAGGCTCATCTTAATAAGCTTCTAGAAATTTAGCTTTTACAAAGATTCCTTATGAAACTGTCCTTATGGCTCACATTTAGATAAATGTATCTGAGATTGACGTCTTCTGTGATTCGAACCAGTTCTTCCGGTGTTTGTGGAATATGCGTTGCCAATCATCTGCTAGAAACTGGATACCCCGTGAGCAGTGAGCAGAGGCCCTCTCCTCCATTCACATGGGTGAGGCTACCCTCTTGTGTTGTCTCCATAATCAGACGTTTGCAAGCTCCTGGTGACCTCAGCGGGAAGGGCCAGTGATTAAGCTTTACCCTGAGCATTAAAGACTTCTTCCAGGTGAAATCATTAAGGATGAACTTTGAAGCAGAAGGAAGCAGAGACTGGAAGGACATGCTGGGGGGTGGCGGGGGGGAGATGGAGGATGCAGATGTAACCATGAGGCCCAGGAAGAGTAGCAGAAGAAAACTGGTTAGAAGAAGCTATGGTAGGAGGTGCTTCTCAGGCCAAGCAAGGCGGCACACTTTAAAGAGGCAGAACTTGCCAGTCTTAAGAAGAGGCGTGACACACTCAGGTTTGCGCACTCGGAAAAAAAAAAAAATCTTTTGACTTGGAGATAGAAATGGTTGTCACTTTGCCATCGAAGAGGATGGCATAACGAGACTGGGTGGATAGGAGATTCTTACTGGAAATTGCACAGCAGAGTAAGTTTGTGCAAATTCTCTAAATGTCATTGAAAGCATTCCTTAAAGTACACTCCGGACCAGCCTCGCCAGATCGCAAATGGCTGCTCGAATTTCGGCCCCTTGGGATATTGTGTGTGGGAGGAAAATGCATAAGATAATAGGGCGTAAGAGCCTGTGTTTGATCTGAACAGACACTAACCAGTGTGAACGCACCTTGAGCTCGGCCCTACGCGGGTGTCTCACCCCTAGAGCCACACAAACATTCCAGTTAGAGTTTGGAAGCTCAGAGACCATGCCTTTTTCATCTTTTTAGCGAGCCACGGAAAACCTCTAACCTTTTGTTACCTCATCTGTAAAATGTCAGTCATAATCGTATTTTATAGACTGAGGAGAGTCAGCACCTGATAATATTTCACCTTAATTTACTACATAGCAGCTATTTTAAATGTTATTCAAATTACGATGGCTCCTCGGTACTGGTAGTTCTCTTGTGCTTTCCAGGGGGAAATCCAGGAGCATTTCTACATGTTCCATCCTGGCCATGTTCTCATCTTTAGGGATTTCAGGGTGATTCCCATGTGACTGAACAAATGGCTCTTCCTTGTATGCTTCCCTTGAAAACACAATGATCTGTCATTCAGGCTTGGTCTTTGCTTGACTCTGAAGAGGAACTTAGTGTAGGCAAAAGTCCCTGTTTTACTTCTTCCTGTTTAAAGTTACTTAACTTGTGACAAGTTACTTAATTTCTCGGGCTCTCAGATTCTACGTTTCTTAACTGGGGAGATATGTGGCTTATCTCTTAGGATTACAAACTAAAATAAATAAATAAATAACAAATAAATAAATACAGCAGCATTTCAAAAGTAGTGCATGGGTGACTTTCCTTGCAAATGCCACCTTCCTGATACAGTGTGCCCAGCACACTGAGTAAACCCTTCATATGTTGACCAAGGTGCTCCAGGCACCGTGTGAACATACCAGGACCGCCAAAGCTGAGAGCCAGTAGTGTGCAGATGCAAACCAGAACTTTGTCTTTTTATACCTAAAGGCTCTCTGGCAGCAGTGATGTTTTTGGGAGGGCCTTAGCAGTCCTAATAGATCTCAGAGACTCAAAGCTTGGATGCTAGAAAAGAAACCAGGCCCAAGACTTGATTTCTGTGACCTCAGCTTTCACAGCACTGTGTCGTGGATTGAGTCTGGAATGTGCCTTACAGAATTGCGTACGTGAACACGTGGTTCCCAGCTAGTGGTATGGTTTGGGAGATTATGAAACTCCTAGACATGATGCCCAGTTGGCAGAGGTGAGTCACCCAACATGAGTCTTTGAGAGTATAGCCAAACCGAGATACTGGCTGAACTGTCTCTACTTCCTGGTCAGCCAAGATGTGCACCACCTCTTCACTCACCAGCCAACTCAGACTGAGCTGCTCCTTCTGTCACGTCTTATCCAGCTCCATGGTCGGAAAGTCCCCTGAAACCATGAGCCAAAGTAAATACGTCCTACTTAAAATTGCTTCAGTCAGGTATTTTTCATGGCAATGACAGGAGTGATTGATACATTGAGCCATGGAACAACTCCATCGGAATCTCTTGGGGAACTTTTTGATATCAAACTCCTTGACCTCGACTCCCAGAGCTCTGAGCACTTAAGAGATGAGACCTTGGGACACAGGAATTTCAAAAGCTCAGAATAGTGTGTGGCCTGTTCTCCTCACTGACTTGAAAAAATAGATAATTATTTATTTTAATATATAAAATACATATTTTTATATTATAATACAGTATATGAAAAAACCTGTGACAGTACTGGGGATTTCCTAGAGCACAGGCATTGGAGGGTTCATGTGAAGTTTTAGAAGCATGACCAAATGAAGCCTTCCATGAACTACTGATCTCTCCGAAATAACATGTGGCGTTCTCGTCACGACTTGTAAGGAATAATGGCCTTCGTGAGTATACTGTCATCTCCCCTTTTACAAATGTATGACAGAAAGAGACGTGAGCAAGTTCCCCTCCTAGTTTATGAAGTAGGTGAAGACTACATGGGGCGGCCTTCTTAAGATGAGCACTGAGAGATGCATTTGGACAAGGGTTTATCTTGAGAGAAGTAGACAGCATGGTTTGTCTTTCAAGATCGCATATCACAGGATTTTACAGGTTAGTTATGAGATAGTCATTCCATTCATTCCTATTACTTGTCAAGATTTTTGTTCAAAAATATATGTGTGTTTTAGTATAGTAATTCACAATCCACATACAACGTGTATGTCAAATTCCATACTTTGTGTGAGGGCGGGTTTGGACACTGTGGTTACTGGTTTGCAAGAGTCACGCTTCTTAAGAACAAGCAATTCTGTTGCTAACTGGCTTAATGTATCCCAAGAAAACTTTAAAACTGAAACTAGAGGACTGAGATGGAATAGTCACTCTCATGATTTGTACTAGAATTTCTGGAATATAAATCCACATATTATATGGAAGGAGCAGTCATTCGGGTTGCGCTATGCTGGAGCACACCTGGGGTACCTATTGAAAATAGCTTTCATCAAAAGCTTAATCTAGGGCTGAGCAGACACCTCGGTGGTAGAACACTTGCCTAGCCAGCATTCCAAGGTTGAAGGTTCAATCTCCAGCACGAAGGTACAGGGAAAAAGAAAAAGAAAAAAAAAAAGCTTGATATAAATTTTTAGAGCAGGAGAGCCTAATCTTTTTTTGGTAAAATATATCTGTGGAAAGATCTAGAAGTGAAGACCAAATTCAGTAGTAAATAGAGTAGTAAAGGTCCTTAAGATTGTCTTCCATAGACCTGTATCTAAACAAACCCAAATCTGTTTTGGAACAAGATGATGAGGTTGTCGGAGGAGTCTGGAGGGTATTTGTAGTTTTTCAGCCCCTGTTTTACTCCATTCTGACCACAGAGTAACAACTCCATTGCGTGAGTGAGATACTGTATAGTAGCTTACGGGTCCGCTTCCTAAGTGCTCTCTCCTTTGGCCTTCTCAGTACCTGGCAAGGTAGGTAGATTCTGTGTCTGGAAAATAACTCTAAGCTCAATATGGTCTTCAGAAAGGGTGCAGTGCTAAGGAGAAAGGGACGCTTTACTGCTGAGCAAAGTTACTATGACATCAACCTCATTCCTTGGGTTGACCCCCAGCGTTGTGAGCCGAACCTCATAATGTAACACTATTCTATGTAAGAAACCACTAGGCTCCAGAAGCCTACTGAGTGTGAAATAATTAATGAAGGAGTGGCCAACTTTCCATCCTGAGCATCTTAGTCAGTGAGACTCCTCCACTGGAGAACGATGGTGACTTCATAGGCTAAAGGATTCCAACTTCCCAAAACAGCCAAAGTGAACTCTACTTTATATGATTTAATGTGGAAAAAAAAAATTTCCTGAGTTTAGGTGGATAAACCTGAATCTGAGCCTCACGCTACAGCTGCTTGTCACGTGACCTTGATCAAGATCATAAACTTAAATCCTTGTCCATGAAATGGACAAAATGATGCTGTTGCATAGAGTGATTAAAAGGATAAAGTGTGTGATGTGCTAAATACCCAATGCATAAAAGATTACCGCTCTGTCCCCATGTAATCTGCTGCGCTACCAAGGCTAGGTGCACCCTTGTTTGTACGATTTGAAACAGTTCTGCCTTGTCTGTCCAGCCCAGGCCTTTACTTCTGTGAGTGGTCCTGAGTTCTCACTCCCTCAACTCTATACAGAGTCATCTCCCTTCTGTGGCTCGTACGTGATTATTTAGTCCCCTCATTTTCTGTCCATTTTTATAGCACTGTCTTATTTCAGGGTACCCATAAGAATTCTTCACTAGATTGTTTCAAGGACTTCAAAACCTAATCTTCATTCTTTAACACCTCTTCCCTGCTAAATACAAATCTACCTGGGTAAATGTTTCCCTAAAAGTTTGTATGTGCTTCCCAATAACCTACAGGCTGAAGTCTACGTCGCTACTATGGCATAAAGAGTCCCTTGACTTCTAATCTTTACCAAACTTTACTACATCATCCCCTGTCACTGTCTCCCTGTTGTATTTTAATAAGGAATAGTATATTGTTTTTCATTTCCCATATAAGCTCTGAATCGGTGGTTCCCCAGCAGGAGCCCTGTGTGCAGGGTTCATAAGCTCGGAGCCCTGAGCCTTGCCCACAGGGAAGAGAGAGGATGTAGCCACAGGGAGTGGCCAGAGAAAATCGAAGACAGATATGTTTCCCCAGGCATCTCCATAAAGGATTGGAATGTGGCTTTGGTTTTGACTCGAGTACTTGAATTTAAGGAGACTGAGCACAGTCATTATATCGGGCTGTGTCTAAAGGGCAGGGCTGGATAGAGAGACAATCAGTAGAGACATAGGTAGTAAAAAAGGATTGTATGACCTGTCACATCCCAGAACCCTCAGAAAATATACCCCACAGTTCCCAACCCCCTTATATCCAGACACAAGCTGGTATTCTTGTCAGGACAGCTTTTAATGGTCACTATTTTTATCTAAAAGGAAACACAGGTGAAGGCTAATTTGGTAACTGAGGGTGAACAGAAAGATGGTATGAAGTTTTGCTGCCTGACACCATTGCCTGTCCCTGCGGTTCAGTCACCTGTACTTTGGCAGAAGGGCATCATGGGTCAAAGTGTGTCTGGAGGCTTCCGTTGCCCTGTGCCTCAAGCCCATGTGACTCCGGTGCTGGGATCCACCTGAGTGTTCTGGATGGCATAGGTCACCCCTTTCCTCCCTCTGTGCAAATCTCTTCATCTGGACATGCTTTGAAACCTCTCAGACGTTATTAATTTCAAGACACAGGAACTCAGAAGTTAGATTCCAGCCTCTTTCCAAAAGCACTTTTAAAAGTCTTATCAGAGCCTGGCATGGTGGCACACACCTGTAATCCCAGCGCTTGGTAGTCTGAGGCAGGATTGCCAAGAGTTCAAGGGCAGCCTGGGCTACAGAGTAAGATCTCAACCACATCTTGACACATACAAGCCATCCTTTAGTAGGACAAATAAACTGGAGTCAGACTTGCTCATATTAAATCTTGGTGTCATCTGAAACCTTAGGTTTTATGTGAATCCTGTGCTCTCTCATAGCCTCTGGATAGTCCTCTCCAGCAGGACTGACTCAGGGGTTAAGTAGATAAGGCTTATGAGATGGCCTAGCACGAGAACGGCATCTGTAGGAACGGATTTTTCGTCATCATCATTGCTAATGGCCAAGCTCTTTATCTCTGTTACTGCAATAATTGAATTTTTATCTTTTTCTCCTCCTACTGCACTTTGAAAAGCTTCAGGCCCAGCAAGATCATTATGGCTATTTGTAATAGAAACCGAAATTTGAATGACTAGACCTGCCAAGGGGAAATTAGGAAGGATCCCTAGGGATACATGGCAGGAAGGCTTGGATGATTGACTCTAATTTAGAGTATCCATCATTGTTGGTCCAGAGACAGACGCTGTGTCTTCTAAGCCTAACCCGAGCACTGGTTCCTTCAAGGTGTGAAGTCACTCATTGAGTGTATGATGAAGAGTCTCCAGACGCTTGGTGCGACTGGATAATCTCTGCCATGAGAGCTATGTGTCGTTACATCATAATGCAAAAGCTGTATTGCCATAGAACAAGGGTCTTGTCATGGCACTCGCAGATCATTTAGGAAGCCTGTAAACTCCCTGGATTTCATATGCACAGGTTTGGCGTGTATCCATGTATTCGTGTCTGTATTTCCTGAGGACAGAACTTACAGTTTTTATTAAATGCTCGAGAGTGTGTGACCAAAAAAAAAAAAAAAAAAAAGATGAAAGGAGCCACTGTTCCACAGAGAAGAACCTTGTTTGTTGCAGTGCAGAGAGACCACGTTCATGAGCATGTCTTTCCTGCAATCTCACCAGCATGCACCACCAAGAAGACAGGATCGGAGCCATGCACTGTGTCCCTGAACTACATGAATTAAACTATATCATGCTGGGACTTTGACTGTATATGTTTCTGAAGAGAATTCCCAGACACTCCAAAAATCCCTCTTAAAAGCTGGTAAAACTTTTTTGAGTTTGGAATATGCTCCTAACGATAAACTCGCCTTATCAGTCTCTGACATTTCAAAACAAGTCCTACCTCAAAAAACTAGCTCCATGAAACTGAGGTACCATGCCCGGGTTTCCTCCTGTGCTGTCCAGTACACTCTGTTATTTACTGGAGAGTGTCCTGAGGCAGGTGGAGAGCAGTGAGCTATTTCGAGCACAGCCAACCCTGCATTTGGGTATTCGGTGAGTGGCATGGACACACTACTGTGCTGAGTGGCTTCTGCTGGACACAGATGACAAGTGGAATCAAAACAAAGGAGCCAAAATCACTGCCTCAGTGCTAAAATAAAAACTGAAAATTCAGAGATGGAAACAGGACGTTCTGTTTCTCTAGCCTGGACGACAAGGCTGAGTCTACTCTCCAATGCCTGAAAGGCCTGAAGAGATTCCTCTCCTCACCCTCTTGTACAGACGCCCTTGGCCTCTTCAGTGATTTGAGAGGAGAAGCCAGCTTGAAAGGTTAGCTCTTGGTAAGAAGAGGGATTCTTTTTCAGCCATTCCAACCCATGACAGTTCTTGCTAGACTTTCCATTTCCTTCTCAATTTAAATTTCCTTCTCTATAATAATTAGCAAGAAAACAAAACAGAGCAGATGGGGCCAGGAGTGCTGGAGAGGAGAGCAAGTCTGGGGGTCTCAACAGGGAGCAGGCAACCGGTTCAGCTTCTCTGTGGTTGGGGTGCTGTGTACCCCATCTCTCTCTCTTCGGCCACTCGGCAAAAAGAAGATGAGTGCTGACCACGCAGGCCCATGGCCTCGAGCACTTCTCATTCTTCTGCGAAGCGGATGCTGTGGTTTTAATGTGGTTGGGCTTGTAAAGAGTGTGGCGTGTCTGTAGCAGCCTAAGGCTATGCATTCTTCTTACAGCAATTCGTTTTATTGTCTTTAAAGCGCTGTGCACATGGATTGTATGTGGTGCTGTGTTGCATGAAGGTGTTTTCATGCAAACATACGTTGTATGGTTAGCCTTCTTATCTCACAGAAGTTGCTTTTGGCAAACTACGGTCTTCTTAAGAGTTCACTAGCCATAACAGTATTTCTAAAAGGCAATGTGCCTACCAGGAGCTCCTCATATACACAGATTCTGTATCTGAGGGGTCAACCAGCCACACATGAAAAAAATTTGAAAGATAGCAATATAATAATAAAAATAATATAAAGTAAAAACAATATAATGACTATGCACACTGTACTTGTATCGTGTCCTAGAAGTAATCCAGAGATGATTTAGAGTATGCAGGAAGGTGTAAATTAAAGCTGATGCACTATTTTCTATAAGGCACTTCGGCATCCATGAAGGGGATCCTGTACCCAATCCCCACAGACACTGAGAAATGACTGTAAAGTTATATGTATATAAATGTAAAGTATATGCATACATAATCTTAAGTTAAAGTCATTAAACGTGAGAACTATATTCAATATTTCTGTTTCACTGACTCAGATACTTGACAGAAACTTAAAGGAAGAGATGTTTATTTTGGCTCACAGTTTCAGAGGAATCCAGTCTGTTATTGTTGGGACCACATGGCAGAACAGCTCCAGAGACGTCAGGGATGTCAGAGACGGCAGTCAGTAGCTTCTTCACAAGGCAGCCAACAGGAAGCAGCAAGCCAGAGCTGGAGGTGGCCGTAGCCTGCAAAGGCCCACTCCTAGCCACCTACTGTCTTTCAATGGCTCCACAACTTTCAAAGTAGCACCACAGGCTGGGGAGGCAGGATACAGAATGAGTCGATCGGAGGCACTTCCGTTTCAAACTGTAACAACAACCTGATCTTTGCTTGTTCTTGGGCTTTACCATTTGAGACAGGGTCTCCCTATGTACCCTTGGGACTTACTCTCTCGACCAGGCTAGCCTAGAACTCATGGAGATCTGCTTGTCTCTGCTGCCTGAGTGTTGGGATAAAGTGTTAGTGAGCACCATCATACCCAGCTTTAACCTTTATTAATGACGAGTGTCATTTTTACACCTGGGTAAAACTGTTTAAAACTGCTCTTTATATTTGTTTAGAATGTTAATGAATGCCTTGTGGGGTGATTCACACAGATTAGGGACACCGCTGCTACAGTCTGGACTGGTGCAGGGGTATCAAAGCCCCTGCATGTGGGCGGTGTGTTACGTGCCGCTTCCTCTCTGGCAGCTGCCATTTCTGCAGCTTGCTTAACCTTGTTCCTTTGAACCACTCTAATTCGGGGCTGCATTTCTAGTCTGACAAGGGAGATTTACAAGGGCAGAAGGACCAAGGGCTGGTTTTCTGTCCTTAAAGAAATGGCCTGACATGAGTCTGATTTAGAAAATTTAATCAAAATACTGAGACCAAGTTCAGCTACAAAGACGTTGGCATCACTGGAGTTGTGATTCGCATTATCCGGTGAATGCTATTCTGCTAAATTGGGGTTCAGTATGCTCTTCCAGACATCTCAAAAGTATGAGATATATTTAGCTTAGAAACAGAAACAAAAACTGTGTTAAAACCAAAGTGAAGCCACCCAGTATACTAGAGTTCTACAGAAGACAGATATGATGTTTCTTCTCTCCAGACCCAACCGCAAGTTTTTTCTTCATACACACATGTCTGATGGTGGGACATGGTAAAGCACAGTAGACTCATATGAGGGAATGAGGAAGCATAGACTCCTCGTGGTTTCCTGGGCATGGCCTTCTGCTGTATTCTCCCCGGACTTTGGCTTTGCTCACCCATTACCAAGCCACACCTTGACCTCTCTGTGACAGTCTATATACTGACTACCTGCAGGTTGTGCCTTGCCATTTCCCCTTTCTAATGTTCTCTTGGAAAACTTTTTGCTTAAACTGTCACTTGGGGCAGGGACAAAAGTTTCTAAGGTCTTCTCATTTTCCAGGGGAAAGATTCAGTAAACTAGACTATAGATGTGTGATGGTTTGAATGCCTGCAAGGGTTTGTCCTACTATGCGTTTTATATTCAGACTTGATTTCTAGGAAATGTCAACTGTGATGAGTTATTTATGTTGCTAAGCTTTCTACATGCAAGAATAATTTGCTCTTTGTTGCCAACCTATGAGAGAAGATCCATGTCATGGATTTTAGTTGGAGAGAGCGAGGGCACGGGATCTGCGTAACTGGAAGGTGACGGTGCCACTTGGGGTTTTCCACGGAAACACTGTGATCACGGAGACATTCATCAGGGTTCATAGGCCCTTAGAGTTAGTGTTTCCCAACAGCAAGCGCCGGGCGACACATCGCTATATGGTTTGTGAGGGGAAATGGAACGCTCTCCCCTCTGCAGCTTAATGCAGAAAGAGACTTTGCTGTTGGAACTGAATTGTATACCTTACTTTTACATGATCGCACCTTCACGGCTTACTATTCTCTTACCCTCAATTAAAATGACAGTAAAAATGATACAAATAACTGACCGCTCTTACTCAGGCAGTGCTCCATCTATGCAAACATATGCTCTCACTTACTCCCGTAGCCGTTTAGTAAACATATTTTACAGTTACAGAAATTTGATTCTTGGGAGGTGAAGTGATTTTTTTAAATATTGTACAGCTGGCCAGTGGTAAAGCTAGATCAGATCTGGTTGCAAAAGTGTAACAAACTGAGGTATTTGAGTTTAAGAGCTCTGAGGGATTTAATAAGAAGGATCACCCGGGGCTGCCGTAGCTGTCAACATTACACATCCTGTCACAGATGGGAAGTGCTTACGGGATAAAAATGCGCTAGGATTCAGCTGCTCTGACGAATGACGGGTTTTAGTAAGAGTTTGTGTTTCTTCATGAATACAGATCGTACTCAAATGCTTGTTTTCAAATAATTGTGTATCTAGTATTTTGCCTTTTGATGAACTAGGAGACACTAGTTTTTTATCATGATGGCCACCCTGCAAATTAGTTCTTAATATCCTGGAGCTTTTTGGTCCCAGGTAATAGATGTCGCTAGTGGGGGTAATAAACAGATTTGTGGTACGTTTCCGCTCTAATGCTTTCAGATACTTCCCTTTACATTTAAATTACAGCATCTTAAACTGCAGCCTCAGGAATTTACATCACGGCCCCATTTCATGCTCTTCTCAAACACCATGCAGTTGTGGGTAGCTGTTACCTGAAAAGCAAAGAAGAAGGTGCTGAAGTGAGTGTCAGCTACCTACCGGAAAGGGGTGTTGAGGACTTATTGAGAAACTGAACTCCTATCTCACGTAAGTCACAGGTAATAGGAGATGCTGCCACCAACCTTAGAGGAGTCTCTGGCACATAATAGACGCCCCCCAGCCCCCTTTTCCATCAACCACTGAGCAAGAAGGTAGAGAGAGCTCCAGACAGAGATCACCCATACTCCACAGCTCGTACAGCTAAGTACTGAATCAAACACACATCCCTGTCCAGTTCCGGAGAAATAGTGAAAATAATACTGACCA
>JAMJFZ010001373.1:102500-109070 GCA_026225945.1 Cricetomys ansorgei
GTAAGCTACTCCCATTTCTTTTGAGAAGCTAGCTTCCTGCATCCTCCCTTTGGCCTGTATGTTTGGGTATGATGGTCTCTCACCTCACCTTCCCGCTGCTGTCAGCTCTGTCTGGGTAAGGTAAACTTAACCACTTTTAATCGGCCTCTGAGAAACTCATCTCAGAGAATAAAATGGTAAATATTGTAACAGATCTTAGATCCACCAAAGAGCCTCTTCCACCCTAGATGAAACATCGAAGAGTTGGGACTTATATAAAGTTTTTCCATTATTGTCCAGTTTGCTTTATTGGAATTAATTCTTTATTTGAATAAGGAAGATTTGTTTTTGTTGTTGTTTGTTTGCTTGTTTGTTTTTGCAAAGGGAGATATTTGATGAATTATAATTCAGTTGAGTTCTTCTGTTTATGCCTCAAAACCAGAATCTATCTGAGCAAAGCCATTAAAGTCAGTGCTGTCCACATGACACGGACATGGATAGGTTAGGGAAGGTTTGGAGGCGCCAAGACCCAAGTGCGAAGAGACAGAGACAGACAAAAGAAACTTTTACAGATCAAGGTTCGAGCGGGATTGGTCAAATGCATTTGAGTGTCTGAAGTGTTGACCTCCAAGCAAGAGCCTGTGTCTGATGACAGGCTGAAAGCAGGAAACGCCGTGTCCCACGCACAGTGCCTCTTGCTCAGGTGGGAGTTAATATTGGGTTGCTTTCAGGTCACAGTGGGAAGGCTGGCAGATGAATGCAAGTTGTAATGATTCCAAAGACTTCATCTATGCTATTTTCTAGCTTTTCCAGAACATACATTCTCTGTTGTGAGTCTTTTCTCACTTATTGTTTATGGTGACTGTTAGTTGGCTGTGTCTCTCGAGAGTGACTTTTAATTTGTCATGACTGTAGTAATCAAGCCAAGTTTGAGATTTTGATTATTTTCAAATTTCACTGTTGTTTGTTTTTTATTTCTAGAGAAATCAGGCCATAGAACTACTGACAGTGGTAAAATCAGGCATTTGGTCACCCTGTGTCATTATTTAGAATACCTGTTTGGTTTTACAGCTATGCCCAGTATACTTCAGGTTCTACACAGTTTCCTTACACCATTAAAAACTTCTAAAACCCTTTACGATTATTAGCTGAGAAAATGGAGGCTCAGGGAGATCAAACAGCCTGTCCTTGAAGGCACTAAGGGTAAGCGTTGCACCCAAGACTAGATCCAAAGCTCTCACTTTCTTCCCAGCTACACCTGCTGCTGGAGGGTCTCACTGCTGCCCTGGCAGCTTATCAAAAGTCATCCCCCTGCTTCAGTTTCTGATCACCCGGCTCTCCGCTTCCGTTAACATTGGCACAGCAATCCTAACCTTTGGTAAAATGTATTCCGTGACTATCTTCTCTAACATTTCCTTCTGTGTCACCAAAAGATCAAGTATTTCCTTCTTGAAAAAACGCTGTGCTCAGCCAGTTGAAGTTCCTCACTGCCTTTCAGATTTTCCATTTCAGAGTCTCAGTGTGCGTTTCCAGATCCCGACCTTTAACTTTCTGTTTGTTCTTGTCGGAACTTTTTGATCTACTGACGTTGGACCATCATTGGGATGTTTCCCCACAGGCTTATTTCAGAATGTCTTGTAAACAGGCTTTGTGCCTACCAAGCACTAAGGTCTCGTGGACTTCCTTTGATCACTGAAATGTCAAACTAGAGGACTCAGACCAAAGAAGACATGCCTACCAACTTTGAATAATTCCTTTGGTTAAAATTGCAAATATATAGAGCAAACAGTGAACGTGTAACTGACTGCCGCGAGCTGGTATACCCCTAAACACTGGCCTCGACTCTTCCTGCTACCTGACGTTCACTTTTAATAAACATCTGCCACATTCTAGGCAGTGCGGTAAGCCTTGGAAATAAGAAATATCACTGGAAACCATGAGAGAGACTGGCCTGTATCTTAAATGACCTGGAGAACTGGGGTATGACTTTTTTAGAACAGTCTGGGTTGAAGTAGGGTGCTTGCACTTAAAACAGAAGGGAGGGCTGGGAATTGAGCTCAGTAGAAGAGCGCTTTCCTAGCCTGCCAAGGACCTGAGTACAGTTCCCGACCTCGGAGGAGGCGCTGAGGCAAAGCCCCTGCATCTTTCCTGAGATGTAGTAGCCAATAACAGATCCACATTGCCACGCTGGAGTTGCCATCTGCATGAGGCATCGTGCCCAGGACAATTACATTTGCCTGTTTTTTATTACTGAGACTAAATGCTGGCCTGGGTTCATGCAGAAAATAAGTAATTCCATTACATGTGATTCACCTTTAAGTAACCCTCAGCATTGATAAAGACTCCAGCTGAAACATCCCATTCGTTACAGAAGTAATCCACTTAGCCAGCCTTTATTAGCTTCCCTTCTGTTTACCAGGAAATGCACAAAGATTTCAACATGCAAAATATAGTCTTTATGTTTAATTAATGTGCAGCTCGGTTTGCCTAGAAATGTCTTTCCATTTTGAAAATATCACATTGGAGGGGGCATTACTTTTGGTAAGAAGGCAAAAATAGTTGTAAAGACTAAGAGAAAGATATTACAAGGATAAGAGGAGCCAGGACTCAGTCTGTCAGGGGGGATCTTTAGAATGCAGTGCGCCTGATGCTACTTAGGGACCTGCCTCTGGTCGCTTCTCCTGCCCCAGGACGTGTGGTGGGCATGACCCGCCTTCTAGTATTTGGGCCAAGGCAAAGAAGTTCCTTCCTGTTGGACTTCTCTCCATGCTTCACATCCAGAGTGGAGAAGAGTTATAGATGGAAAGCAAACAATGCAGTTCTTAGATTCTTTACCCAGCATGCCCAAGGACAATCCACCTGCCGTCACCCCCTGAGCTAGGATCCCGAGTGCATGCCTGGTTGATTTTACTGTTTTGTTTTCCTTGCTGTTATTTTTGTTCTGTTCTGTTCTGTTCTGTTCTGTTCTGTTCTCCATGGAGTCTAGAGATTGAACTCGGGTCTCCACGTTTACTAACTCCCCTAACTTTGTGTTACTCTTAAAGGTCGTTCTGATATGTTTTGTGTTGTTCAGTTTTTTTTTTAACTAGTTAGTGCTGTTTCAGAGAAAACACCAATCAACACCATAATCTGTGTTTCAAATTCAGTATTTACAAAAGTATTTAAAGGACTAGTTTACTTTTCATCAGTAACCTGTCATAAGGAATTGTGTGTAAGAACGAGGGAGAACTTGATCTCTGCCTGTTCTGGGTGGTCTGAGGGAAGAGTAGGACCGGACAGCTGGATAGTGCCAATGCTGATCCACAGGTCAACACACTTCAGGACACATGGCGTCTTCCCTTCTGCTTAGGCTGGGCAAAGCATGTTTCATAGTGACGCAAAGGCAGAGCACATCATTGCGCCTCAACAGTAATGAAGAGATGAGCCCCACTCCTGGGATAGGGAGCCGGGTTAAGTTTGCACTGGCAAACGGAGGGAAGACACGCCCCTCCTCTTCCACACGGAAACTGACCTTTACATGTATGAATGGCACCGAACAGCCCGAAGTTCTAGAGGAAAAGGAGCCTGAAAATCCGAGCACTGGGAGGAAGGTTTGGTGCCACAGAAATCAGTGCAACCAGCAGAAGGAGCCGCGAGAGCAAGATCTCCAGAAGATCCATCCAAAGATGCCACAAAATACTAGGAAGAGAAGTCCATAGAATCCCAGTTATTATCAATAACAAAGCTATTAGCTATTTGTTATTGATAGCTTTGTTATCGCCATGCTCCATTCCCCTGTGAGTACAAAAGAAACGAGTGGAGGAATTCAATTCTTTGACCATTGAAAAAGCCACCCGGAAAGCTGGAGTATAATGCCTTTGCAACTTCATGGTGCCAGAGAGTCTACGGGTTCTCCTGCCTGCTTCCCACACGGACACCACTGCATATGGCTTTATATGGGTTCCAGGGACTGCATCGCAAGACCTTTATCCACGGAGCCACGTCCACAGCCCATAGAAAATATTTTAAAACCTTTGTCACGTATGGAGCACTACGAAATGCCAAGTAGTATTTTCCCAAACATTCAGATGTGAGAATATGCATCAATCTTGAAACAAATATTTTCATGAGAGTGAAAATGTTGGGGCAGATCAGTTTCTAGCTTGTCACAAAATAGCGTACGGGTCCCAGATACCACACCGAGAACTGAAGCCAGGGCTTTCTGGAAATAGCATTTGTACTTTCCACAGACACCGCATGCTTCCTTTTCAACCTCTTTTCATCTTTTTGTACAATTTCACCCTAATAAATTGATTTCATAAGGTGCAAAGGCCCGAGTCCCAGTTTGAAACACTTCTCCTTTAACACGGTTGAGCAAATGGCTTAAAGCCTTCTCTGTCCTTCGCCAAGGTGAGTCAGCCACACCCCCACAAGGGTAGCTGATACGCTAGCGTTTACCTTCCGATCGGACCATCGTGAAGGCACACTTCTGAGACATGACGGGAAGAGCAAGCGACACAGTGGAAATGTATTTGTTTCCGGGGGCTTTGTACTTACCTGACAAAGGGAAGTGTGTGGTCTCAGTAAATTCTCATGGAACCACCTGTCCCGGGAGACACAAATTTGTAGCTGTTTCCAGTTAAGTCCTTCTTTCTGACATCGCAACACGGCCTCGTCATCTGTGGAGTGCACAGTGGAGGGTTTCTGTAATCACCAAGAATTACCTCAAAGCATTTTAAAACAAATGTGTGAGTTTGTGTTCATCGACACATGTAGTTATCCAAGGCCACAGGTCTCAAATTTTTGAGACAATCTATCTTGTTTTTTCACTCCTTTTTTTCTCTCGTTGAAAATAGCCTGGTTTAAACTCTTCCGTTTGTTTCCTGTTGTGATAAAATGCACGTGATATACAGTTTTCCATTGGGGTCATTTTAGCATACAAAATTTATTACATTTTATGTATTTTCAGTCTCTTGGGATAACCACCACTGTCTAGATTCAGAATTTTCCATCGTCTAAAAAAAGGGTCTCTGTCCTTCGACTCCCTCCCCCATCCTCATCCCTCTTTCCCCCGAGTCCCAACGTCTACTCCGATTTCTATGTTGATGAATTTGCCTTTGCTGGAATTTCCTATAAATAAGACTGCATACGTGGTGTTCTGTGCCTATCTGCTTTCAGTTACCACAATGTCTTATGGTTTATTTATGCTGTAACAGGTATCAGCACCTAATTCCTTTCCAAGGCTGAATAATTCTATTGTGTGGATATACCACATTTCCGTCTATTCATACAAAAACATTTCATCTTCGTTTTACTTACAGAATAATACAAAATAAATGCTGAGACATATCTTTAGAGGTTAGAGGCTCTTATAGAAATGCAGTGTCTCTGGCGCAAGCCTAGGTAGGAGAAACAGTGTTCATTCAGAGCCCATGAGATAGTGCTGCACTTCCATCTGTAGATGCAGGATTTGTCTGCTGAAACATGACCTAAGCCAACCCTCAGGCTCATTGCCTGAAGAGAAAATGTCAACTGTGTTTCCACAAAGCTTGTAAGATGGGGCTGGCAAAATGGCTCAGTGCTAAGCGTGTTCACTGTACAAGCACGAGGACCGAAGTCCAAATCCCTAGCACTGTGTGAAAAGACAAGTATGCCTGTAACCCCAGCATGGGGGTTGAAGACGGGCATTCTGGGAGCTCTGTGGCCATTCAGCCACAGAAATGGCACGCTTCCAGTTCACCGAGAGACCCTGTCTCAAGACAATCAAGTAGAGGCCATAGAGAGCTGAAGTCTTCCTTTGGCCTCTGCATGTACACTCATGGACATACACCCATACATTCATGTGTGTACAATACACTCATGCACATGTGAGCACACACAAGACACAAGTGTACACACACCCATACATTCATGTGTGTTACAATACACACACATATGAAAACACACAGACACACGGGAATGTACACACACCCATATATTCATGTGTGTACAATACACACATGCACATGTGAGCACACACAGACCTACACATTCATGTGTGTACAATATACACACACATGTGAGCACACACAGATACACACGAATGTACACACGCCCCACACATTCATGTGTGTACAATGCACACACACATATGAGTGCACATACACCCATACATTCATGTGTGTACAATGCACACACACATGTGAGCACACACAGACATACACATTCATGTATGTACAATGCACACATGCACATGAGAGCACACACACACAGACATACTAACTTAAAGAGAGTTTGTAAGACATTTAAAGACAACATAGGCAGTTGCCACCCAGCCTGTAGAGAGGCCCTCGGTGACGGTGTCTCCCCCTGCCCTGGGCTTTTGTACTAACACCATCAATTCTGTATCATTTGCTCTATTTAATTATTCAGCAACACCAAACTCAGAATTGGCTAAATTGAGATAATTTTCTAACCTCTTTTTTTAAAGTCTATTTTTAATGCTGTTCCTTCAAAACTTGACTGGCTTGTCTCGGGGTTCAGAGGAAGCTAACGAACCTAAGTCAGATAGAGGGGTGCGGGCCAGCTCACCGTGGCTCCCCCCAGGACAACAGTTCTGGATCTGCCCATAAA
>JAMJFZ010001374.1:0-40028 GCA_026225945.1 Cricetomys ansorgei
CCCACAGGAGTCCTAAAGGTAGGCTGTGCATTTTCTCCAAAGACATCATGAATTAACTCTGAGATGGGCCTTCCCTCCATCCCCAAAGGTTGCCCTTCACAAGCCATTCATCATCCTGGGCTCTGAAACTGGATGACCTCACTCAGTTCAATCACACACTATAGGGAAGCAGTGTCTGAAGGGGTTTATTTATTTTCAAATCCCATGGTCAGCCCTTCCATGCTTACCTGTTGTCTTATGTAGAATATGGACTTTGCAGAATTTTGAAGAGTTGGGTCAAGTACTTGAGAGATCCCATCCAGTGATGCTGATTGAAAGACTTCAGAGCTGAAAAGACAGATTCTTTCTCAGACATAATGTCACCTTGTGTGAGAGCAAATGTCTGCTTCCTGCACATGAGAGCTGATAACTCTCTTGACGTCCAGTGTTTGTTCATTGTCTGCAGAGAGTATAGTTACACAGAAAATGTCCCTGTTGCCTTAGCCTGGACTCGTCAGCAAAATAGACATAGGGCATTCTGCGGATTGTTTCTAAACTGCCCCGTCATCTTCTGCAGTTCCTAAGGTGCACATGGTCCTCTGAAGCTCCTTCCATATCACAGATGACCACAGGCATTTTCTTAGGGACTCCCATGACACAGCAGCTTGAAAGTCTATCCGTTCTGAGCACAGAGTGCCTGTCATGCACAGAGGTGTGGAAATTAAGGTGTGTAGTCACGTGCCATGGATTGTGAAGACCCTCCTGCTTTGGATGAGATGATTTGCCCTATTTAGGAGAATTCCCATGGATTCTGCTTCTCTACAATCTTGCCAAGACCATTCATCAAGGAGAGCCAATTTGCATACCATTGGTTCAACCAGCAGCCACCCAG
The DNA here is from genome assembly GCA_026225945.1 of Cricetomys ansorgei. Taxonomy (NCBI): domain Eukaryota; kingdom Metazoa; phylum Chordata; class Mammalia; order Rodentia; family Nesomyidae; genus Cricetomys; species Cricetomys ansorgei. Next base: position 872 of record JAMJFZ010001374.1, read on the forward strand.
CACAGTGCCATTTCCTGTAGGACTCTGTGTTCTCATGCCATTGGCCTTTCCCATTCAGATTCTCTGTACCCTCTTGACCCATTATGTGGGAGCCATCAGACTAATGAAGCAGACACTGTGTAATGAAGGCAAGATATACCACAACACTAACTGTGAAGCATAGGGTTTGATCTCCTGAGATATCAGCTGACAGCTTCCATGACAATTTTGGACATCATCAAACCATTTCCCAAGAATTGGCAGTGAATTCCTTGCATCCTAATACAACTGAAGTAGGAAAGCATGTTTTGCTTTCACATGACTGTTCAATCAGGAAAAGCTTCTTGCCTCACTGGTAATTCACATGCTCACCAACCACCAGGGCCAAGAATGCTGCACCTGAGGACAGCAGCCACTTAGCAGGGTATAAAAGCAGACCTGGGGAGGGAGACTTCCAGACCATCCAACCGACCTTCTTGGAAACCTAGAGAGACCCTGCAGCCTCTGAGAAGATGAACTGCTGTTGTTCCCCATGCTGCTGCCAGCCCTGCTGCTGCCAGACCACCTGCTGCAGGACCGCCTGCTGCCACTCCTGCTGCTGCCAGCCCTGCTGCTGTGGCTCCAACTGTTGCCACACTGGCTGCTGCTAGACAGTCTCCATGAAGAACAGTGACCTTAGTGCCACCAGTTCCTGGCCAAATCGTCCCAAGTGTTCAGGCTGTGGAGGATCTTTAAGCACACTTCTTTTCTTCTAAAAAATCAGATAGACCTCATGTGGGCACATTCCCATGCAAATCCAGGATGGCCACTCCAAAATCTCCTGTCCTAATGGATACTGCTGTGGTCCAACAAACAGGATGCCACAGGGCTTGGTGCACCGCTCTGAAATGCTTGCCTTACTGAGTATTTCACTGAGCTCAGAAATCTAATCTTTTACTTCACTACAGTCAAACAGTGTGATCTATGTCATGTTTTGAATACTAGAGCCTTTCCCATACTTAAATAAATGTGACCCTCACACAAACACTTAACTACAAGTATCGTGAATCTTCTTTTCTCCTATTTTGTCACTTTGATCTCCTTATGGGAAAACATTCTGTTACCATCAACAATACTAGAGGAATTCAGCATCCTCTTCTGCAAGACCACTTCTGCTTATCTGAGTGAAATATGCCCACATTCAGATACAGTCACATATGGGAACTCTTGTTCTTCCATCATGGAATTGTCTAGGAAGGATTAGTAGGTGGGGCTTAGATGCTGGGTTGTGCTTTGGAGACAGACTTTGAGGATGCAGAGCCCCATGACTACTGCGGTTGGCTCTCTCTGCCTCATTGTGGTAGCTCCAGACAGCAGGTCTCAGTTTCTGCTGCAGGGCATTGGTAGGCTGCTTGCATACTCCAGGAAAAAGCACATGCCATGCAGTCCCCTGATTCTGTCTGTCTCCCTTCTCCCAGTCTTCTCTCAGTTGCCCTGATACCAATGTCTCATCTCAAGAAGAGAAAAGTACTTTATTCTGCAGAAGGCCCCATTTGTGTCCTTCCCCAGTAGGAAAGAACGACAGGAGGACCTTACACAGGATCTCATATTTCAGAGCCTGTTGTTTAAGTGTACAGGGAAGTTTAGAGAGTACAGTTGAAACTCTTAAGACATACAACCAGACAAGAGAGGATGATACAGAGCTCTGCTTTCTACCCTTCCAGTGGTAGGTGATTGTGTCCCAAGTAGACTGCCAGAATTTGTGAAATATTGGTATCATTGACATTAGATTGGCAGAAGGGCCCATTTCTCCATCACATAGTCATAAAGCACTGCTGTCTATCCACATACGTTAACCACTGTTCCTCTGAGTATATGGTGCCCAGTGTGAGGACTGCAAGAAGAGCAGCATCTCCTGGGCCCATGCAGAATGTCAACAGGATCTTTCCAACCTGAGAGTAAGACTGCCATAGCCCCATACTTGGATATCCAGGAAAGCACAAACTACTTCCTGCGTGGATCAGGGAGGCAGGAGTTCAGTCAATTTGCTCAACTTTGGATACCATAGCTACTACTCTTGGTGGCCTTATCCTCATTGGAAGGAGGTCACATCAATGCTTACTGGATTACAATGTGTGCTGATTCCCCTAGAGTGACCCCTCACATAGGGTCTTCATGAATAGGAGTGTGTGTGTGTGTGTGTGTGTGTGTGTGTACAAAGTGAGTAAAGTTTCCTTGAGAGTCCAGATATGAGGGTCTACATTACTTCAGAAGTGCTTTTGGATACAGTCGAGGTCCAACAGGAGTCATGTGGTGAGTCTATGCGTTTTCTACAAAGACATCATGAATTTTACTGAGATAGGCCTTCTCTCCATCCCCAAAGGGTGTCCTTTACAAGCCACCAATCATCTGTGTCTCCAACACTTGATGACCTCACGCTGTTAAATCACCCGCAATAGATAAGCATGGTACGAAGGGTATATTGAATCGCTCGGCCAGCCCTCCATGCCTACCTGACATCTTATAGAGAATAAGTCTTCTCTTGAATTTTTAGAAGTTGGGACACATACTTGAGCGATCCCATCCTGTGACTCTGAGTGACACTTCAGAGCTCAGAAGATAGATTCTCTCTCAGACATAATGTCACCTGTTGTGAGAGCAACAGTCTGCTTCATGGACAAGAGAGGATAGCCCTTTTGAGTTCTAGAGTTTGCTAATTGTGTGTAGAAAGTAAAGTCCACATCAGATCTCTACAAGAATCTTTACTCACTTTGGTACACACACATGCAGGCACACACACATACACACACACACACACACACACACACACACACACACACACACATCCCCATTTAACGAAGGGGTCAATCTTAGGGGAATCAGCATACATTATAAACACTAAACACTGATGGGGCTTCCATCCAAAGAGGAAAAGACCATCAATACTGGTTACTATGGTAAATGAAGTTGAACATATTGACTGAACACGTGCCTCCCTGATACACACAGGAGCAGTGTGCGCCTTCCTGTTTATCCAAGTATGAGGTTATGGCAGTCTTGCAAACCATTTGAGGAGACATAATCGAATTTCTGCATGGGCCCAGGACATGGCTGCTTTTCTTGCAGTCATCACTCTTGGCACCAGACGATCAGAGGAACAGTGGCTAAAGTTTTTAGATAAATACAAAATGACAGCCAGTGGTGTCTGACTGTGTGATCGTGAAATGGCCTCTTCTGTCAAACTAACAGCAATGACATAGATGTATCACAACATCTGTCAAGCAATTTCGGACATAGTCACCTAACACTGGAAGGGTAGAGTAGTGGAAAGTAGTAGTACAAAGCCATTCTTTCATGGCTGGGGGGGGGGTGTCTCTTAGTAGATTCTACTGTCTTCTATAAATTACCCTGTACACTCAAAAGGGCTCTGAGAGGTGAGATCCTCAAATGTATGGTCCACCTGTCATCGTTTCCTACTAAGAGAAGGGCACAGATGGCCCTTCTGTGCAATGAAGTACTTTTCTCCTCCCAAGATGTGACACCTTTCCGAGGGCAACTGACAGAAGAATGGGAGAATAGACACAGACAGAATCAAGGGATGGCCTTTTAAGTGCAGCTTCCTGGAGTGTGCAGGGAGGCAAGAAGGCCCTGCAGCAGGAGCTGAGACCTGCCTTCTGGAACTACAACAATGTTGCAGACAGAGCCAACTGCAGAAGTCATGGCCCCCTGCATCCTCAAAGTGTGTCTGCAAAGCATGCCCCAGCATCTAGGACCCACCTACTAATCCTTCCCTGACAACTCCATGTTTGAAAAACAAGAGTTCCCATATGTGTCTGTGTCGGTAGGGGGTCATGTTTCACTCACAGCAGCTGAGGTGGTCTTGCCAAAGAGGCTGCTTGGTTCTACCCTTGTTGGAGAGCTTAACAGAATGCTTTACCTAAAGGAGAGCAACTTGACAAAAATAAGAGAAATGAACATTCATGATACTTCTAGTTTGTGTTTGTATGAAGGTCAGATTTATTTAAGTAAGGGAAAATCTCCAGTATTCAAAGAATGACAGAGATCATACAGTTTGATAGTATTGAAGTAAGAGATTTCTTAGCTCAGTGAGATATTCAGGAAGGCAGACAGTTCGAAGGGGTGGACCAAGCTTGTGCCAGCATGTCTGTTGGCCCAAAGAGTGTCCATTAGGACAGGTGCTTTTGGAATGGCCTTTATGGATTTGGGTAGAAATGAGTCCACATGAGGTATCTCTGATTTTATGGAGAAAAGTGAGCATGAGGACACTCCACAGCATGAAGGAACCCTCTGGACCTTTTGGCCAGGATCCTGAGGCACTAAAGTTCCCATTGTTCTTCATGGAGTCGGTCTAGCAGCAGCCAGTGTGGCAGCAGTTGGAGCCACAGCAGCAGGGCTGGCAGCAGCAGGGGCGGCAGCAGGTGGTCCTGCAGCAGGTGGTCTGGCAGCAGCATGGCTGGCAGCAGCATGGGGAACAGCAGCAGTTCATCTTCTCAGAGGCTGCAGGGTCTCTCTGGGTTTCCAAGAAGGTCTGTTGGATGGTCTGTAACCCTCCCTCTACAAGTCTCCTTTTATACCCTGCTGAATGGCTGCTGTCCTCGTGTGCAGCATTCTTGCTCCTGGTGATTGGTTAGCTTATGAATTAGCCAGTGAGGCCAGATGCTTTTCCTGATTAGACAGGCATGTGATGGCAAAGCATGCTTTTCCCACTTAGGTTGTGTTAGGTTTCAAAAGGACTCGGAGCTGCTTCCGGGGAAGTGGCTTGATGATATCCTTTCCTACCATGGGAGCTGTCACCTGATGTCCCAAGACCTCACATGCTGTGTTTCACGGTTAGTGTTGTGGTATACCATGCCTTCCTTCCAGCACGTCGGCTTCATTAGTCTGATGGCTCCCACATAATGGATCAGGAGGGTACAGAGAGTCTGAATGGGAAAGGCCAATGGCATGAGAACACAGAGTCCTACAGGAAAAGGCACTGTGCTGGGTGGCTGCTGGTTGAACCAATGGTATGCAAATTGGCTGTCCTTGATGAATGGTCCTGACAAGATTGTAGAGAAACAGAGTCTGTGAGAATCCTCTTAAGTAGGGATCTCAGCCCAGCCAGGGCAGAAGTGTCCTCATAATCCAAGAAGATCCCTACAGACTATAATTTCAACACCTCTTTCCATGACAGGAAGTCTGGCCTTAGAACAGAGTTTCAGCCTGCTGTGACATGGGACTCCCTACGCAATGCAAACACCAATGAAGGCTTTAAAATCCTTGATAAATGACTTCCAGAGCTCTATCTAGACTGTGTTCCTTTTGTGGTGGTTGACTGGTTGTCAACTCAAAGAGGAGTCCTCCAACTCCCGAAGGCCAATTCCCAACTCAAGGTGACTTTGACTCTCAGATAACCTGAAGGGCATCACACCAAGTCATGGAGATGAGCACATGCCTGTGCTATCCTGTGATGCAGAAGGAGCTTCAGAGGACTACTTGTGCCTCAGCAACTCCAGAAGATGACAGCAAATCTGGAACAATCTGTGGATTGCCCTACCTCTATTTTGCTGAAGGCTAGGCGATGGAAACGGAGAAATTGTCTGTGGACTATACTCTCTGCAGACAATGAAGGAACATCGGAACTAAAAGCGTTGTCATCTATGATGTGCAGGAGGCAGATACTCGCTCTCACACCAGGTGACATCATGTCTGAGAGAGAGTCTGTCTCCTCAGTTGTGTAGTCTTTCAGTCGGCAACAACAGACAGGATCACTCACCCGAATGATTTCACTCAACTTCTCAAAATGCAGGAAAGGCCTCATTCTACATAAGATTTCAGGTATTGCAGGGAGGGCTGGCCACGGGATTCGATATACCCCTTCATACCTTGCTTCTCTATAGGCGGTGATGAAAAGTGTGAGGTCACCCAATGTCAGAGTCCTGGATGAGGGGTGGCTTGTACAGGACACACTTTGGGGCTGGAGAGGAGGCCAGTTTCAGTTAACCTCATGATGACTTTGGAGAGGAACTAAGACCTTCCCACAGAACCCAGATCAGGAGTAGAACTGAGCTCAGAACACAAGCTGAAGACATGAAATCTCTCATGTCGGGAATCTCCAAGAATCTTTAATCACTTTGGTACACACACACAGACACACACAGACACACACACACACACACACACACACACACTTCTACATTTTATGAAATCCCTCAGTGCAGGTGTCACTTATGGGGAATCAGCATGCCTCACAATCTGTAGCATTGCTGGGACCTTCATTCACTGAAGAGATGCCTTTCAAATCTGGGAATTGAGGTATCCAAAGTTGAGCCAATTGTCTGAATTTCTCCGTCCCTGAGCTTTGTTGGCAGTGGTGTCCTCTTGCCTAGATATCCCATGATGGGGCTGAGACAGTCTTGCACTCAGTGTGAGGAGACCCTCTTGGCATTCTGGATGGGCCCAGGAGACACTGCTTTTCTTGCACCAGACAAGCAGAGGAAGAGTGGCTAAAGTTGGTTGATGCATACAAACTGACAGCCAGTGGTGTCTGACTGTGTGATGGTGAAAGGGCCTCTTCTGTCAAACTAAGAGCATTGACACTGTTATTTCCCAAATAACAGTTGGACACAGTCCCCTAGCACGGGAAGGGTAGAGTAGTGGGACCACCTATCATTCTGTCATGGCTGGGGGGGTGTCTCTTAGTAGTTTATACTGTCTTCCATAACTTACCCTGTATTCTCAAAGGCCTCTGAGGGGTGACATCCTCTGCACAGCCCTCCTGTCATTCTTTCCTACTAGGAGAAGGGCAGAGATGGGCCATCAGGGCAATGGAGTACATTTCTCCTCCCCAACATGTAACACCGTTCCCAGGGCAACTGACCGAAGAATGCAGAATAGACACAGACAGAGTCAAGAGATTGCCTTTTGGCTGCTTCTTCCAGGGTGTGCAGGGAGACGAGAAGGCCCTGCAGCAGGACCTGAGACCTGCCCTCTGGAACTACAACAATGATGCAGAGAGAGCCAACTGCAGAAGTCATGGGCCTCTGCATCCTCAACGTCTGTCTCTAAAGCTCTGCCCAGCATCTAGGCTCTGCCTCCTAATTCTTCCCTGACAATTCCATGTTTGGAAAACAAGAGTTCCCATATGTGTCTGTGTCTGTAGGCGGTCATTCAGAGCAGCTGAGGTGGTCTTGCCGAAGAGGCTGCTTGGTTCTCCTCTTGTTGGAGAGCTTAACAGAATGCTTTACCTAAAGGAGAGCAACTTGACAAAAATAGGAGAAATGAAGATTCATGATACTTCTAGTTTGTGTTTGTATGCAGGTCACATTTATTTAAGTAAGGGATAATCTCCAGTATTCAAAGAATGACAAAGATCATACAGTTTGATAGTATTGAAGTAAGAGATTTCTTAGCATAGTGAGATCTTCAGGAAGTCAGACAATTCGAAGCAGTGGACCAAGCTTGTGCCAGCATGTCTGTTGGCCCAAACAGTGTCCATTAGGGCAGGTGCTTTTGGAATGGCCTTTATGGATTTGGGTCGAAATGAGTCCACATGAGGTCTATCTGATTTTGTAGGAGAGAAGTGAGCATGAGGACACTCCGCAGCATGAAGGAATCCTCTGGACACTTTGACCAGGAACCAGAGTGACTAAGGTCACCATTGTTCTTCATGGAGTCTGTTTAGCAGCAGCCAGTGTGACAGCAGTTGGAGCCACAGCAGCAGGGCTGGCAGCAGCAGGGGCGGCAGCAGGCGGTCCTGCAGCAGGTGGTCTGGCAGCAGCATGGCTGGCAGCAGCATGGGGAACAACAGCAGTTCATCTTCTCAGAGGCTGCAGGGTCTCTCTGGGTCTCCAAGAAGGTCTGTTGGATGATCTGGATGTCTCCCTCCCCAGGTCTGCTTTTATACCCTGCTGAATGGCTGCTGTCCTCATGTGCAGCACTCTTGCTCCTGGTGGTTGGTTAGCTTATGAATTAGCCAGTGATGCCAGATGCTTTTCCTGATTAAACAGGCATGTGATGGCAAAGCATGCTTTCCCGCTTAGGTTGTGTTAGCTTTCAAAAGGATTTCCAGCTGCTTCCTGGGAAATGGCTTCATGATGTCCTTAACTAAATGGGAGCTGTCAACTGATGTCCCAGGAACGCACACCTTGTGTTTCACAGTTAGTGTTCTGGTATACCTTGCCTTCCTTCAAGAGCATCTGCTTCATTAGTCTGATGGCTTCCCCATAATGAGTCAGGAGGGTACAGAGAGTCTGAATGGGAAAGGGCAATGGCATGAGAACACAGAGTCCTACAGGAAATGGCACTGGGCTGGGTGGCTGATGGTTGAACCAATGGTATGCAAATTGTCTCTCTTTGATGAATGGTCTTGACAAAATTGTAGAGAAACAGAATATGAAGAATCCTGTTAAGCAGGAATCTCATCCCAGCCAGGGCAGAAGGGTTCTCACTGTCCACTGCAGATCCTTACAGACTATAACTTCAATACCTCTTTACAAGACAGGCAGTCTGGTCTCAGGACAGACTTTTCAACCTACTGTGACATGGGTTTCCCTAAGAAAACACAATGATCCAGGAAGGCTTTAAAATCCTTGTCCAATGAGGGCCAGAGCTCTATCTAGACTGTGGTCCTCCTGTGGTGGTTGAACTGGCTGTCCCCTCAAAGAGGAGTCCTCCAGCTCCTGTAGGTCACTGTCCAACTCATTGAGAGTTTGACTTTCAGAAAACCTGATGGGCACTGCACCGAATCATGGAGCTGAGGACCTGCGTGTGCTCACCTGTGATAGAGAACAAGCTTCAGGGGACCATGTGCACCTTAGGAGCTGCAGAAGCAGACAGGCAAATCAGAAACAATCTGTGGATTGCCCCACCTCTATTTTGGTGAAAGGTCCAGGCTAGGGAAACAGGGACATTCTCTGTGGACTATACTCTCTGCACACAATGAATGAACACTAAAACTCAAAGAGCTATCTTCTCCCATGTGCAGGAAGCAGACACTTGCTCTCACACCAGGTGACATTATGTCTGAGAGAGAATCTGATAACTCAGCTCTAAAGTCTATCAGTCAGCATCACTGGATGGGACCTCTCACCCAATTAATTTCTCCCAACTACTCAAAATTCAGGAAAGGCCTCATTCTACATAAGATTTCAGGTATGCTTGAAAGGGCTGGCCACAGGATTCGATATTCTCCTTCATCATGCTTCTCTATAGCAGGAGAATAAAAGTGTGAGGTTATCCAGTATCAGAGCCCTGGATAATGGGTAGCTTGTAAAGGAGCTTGGGCAGGAGAGAAGGCCAGTTGCAGTAATCTTCATGACGGCCTTACAGAAGATCAAAGACCTTCCCACAGAACTCTTGTCAGGAGCTCTACTGAGCCAGAACACAAGCTGAAGACTTATAGACCGACATGTCAGGATTCTCCAAAATGCTTTACTCACATTGGTACACACACACACACAACACACACACACACACATTTTATGAAGGTCCTCTGTGCAGAGGTTACTCTTTGGGAATCAGCACACATCGTAATCCAGTAACCATTGGTGGGAACTCCGTGCACTGTGGAGAAGCCCTCCAAATCTGGGAAGTGGGGTAGCAAATGTTGAGTCAATCGACTGAACTCTACTCTCCCTGATCCTTGCTGGCAGGAGTGTGTTCTTCCCTAGATATCTGAGGATGGGGCTGTGGCAGTCTTGACTCAGTGTGAGGAGACCCTGTTGACATTCTGCATGGGCCCAGGAGATGCTTCTCCTCTCCCAGTCATCACACTTAGCCCCAGACCATCAGAGGAACAGTGGCTAAAGTCTGTAGATAAATGTAAAACGGCAGCCGGTGTTGTCTGACTGTGTCATGGTGAAATGGCCTCTTCCATCTCACTGACACCTATTCCACAACATCTGGCAGGCATTTTGGTACACTGTCGCCTACCACTGGAAAGGTAGAATAGTGGGGTTACTTGTCATTCTCTCATGGCTGGGGGTGTGTCTTAATAGTTTTTTCTTTCTTCTCTGAATTACCCTGTACACTGAGAAGGGCTCTGAGGGGTGACATCCTCTGCATGGCCCTCCTGTCATTCTTTCCTACAAGGAGAAGGACACAGATGGGCCTTCTGTGCAATGAAGAACTTTTCTCTTTCTGAGATGAGACACTGCTACCATGGCAACTGACAGGACATTGGGAGAAGGGAGAGAGACAGAATCAGTGGGTTGCATTGCCAGTGCTTCTTCCTGGAGTGTGCAATCAGCCGAGGAAGGCCCTGCAGGAGAAGCTGAGATCTTCCCTCTGGAGCTACCACAATGAGGCAGACAGAGCCAACTGCAACAGTCATCTAACCCTGAACCCTCAAAGTCTGTCTCCAAAGCACGCCCCAGCCTCTAGGCCCCACCTACTAATTCATCACAGACAATTCCGGGATAGGAGAACAAGAGTTCCCACATGTGTCTGTATCTGTAGGCAGTCATTTTCACTCAAACCAGCGGGAGTGGCCTTGCTGAAGAAGCTGCTTGGTTCTCCTCTTGTTGGAGAGCTTAACAGAATGTTTCCTGAATGGGGAGTAAACTGACGAAACTATGAGAAATGAAAATTCATGATAGTTCTAGTTGGATGTTTGTATGACGGTCACATTTATTCAAGTAAGGAAAAATCTCCAGTATTCAAAGCGTGACAAGGATCATACTGTTTGATAGGGATGAGGTCAGAGATTTCTGAGCTCAGTGAGATGTTCAGGACAGCAGACAGTTCACAGCTGTGCACCAGCCTGTTGGTTGAAGCAAAGCAGTATCCATTAGGACAGGTGCTTTTGGATGGCCTTTCTGGAGTTGGGTGGGAATGGGTCCACACGAGGTCTCTCTGATGGTTTAGTGAAGAAGAATTGTGCCTGAGGACAATCGACACCATGAAGGAACTCCTGGGATGATTTGGCCAGAAACTGGTGGCACTAAGCTGGCCATTGTTCTTCATGGAGACTGTCTAGCAGCAGCCAGTGTGGCAGCAGTTGGAGCCATAGCAGCAGGGCTGGCAGCAGCAGGGGCGGCAGCAGGTGGTCCTGCAGCAGGTGGTCTGGCAGCAGCATGGCTGGCAGCAGCATGGGGAACAACAGCAGTTCATCTTCTCAGAGGCTGCAGGGTCTCTCTGGGTCTCCAAGAAGGTCTGTTGGATGATCTGGATGTCTCCCTCCCCAGGTCTGCTTTTATACCCTGCTGAATGGCTGCTGTCCTCGTGTGCAGCACTCTTGCTCCTGGTGGTTGGTTAGCTTATGAATTATCCAGTGAGGCCAGATGCTTTTCCTGCTTAAACAGGCATGTGATGGCAAAGCATGCTTTCCCGCTTAGCTTGTGTTAGCTTTCAAAAGACTCACAGCTGCTGCCTGGGAAATGGCTTCATGATGTCCTTTCCTAAATGGGAGCTGTCAGCTTATGTCCCAGGAGCTCACACCCTGTGTTTCAGAGTTAGTGTTGTGGTAGCTTGCCTTCCTTCCAGAGCATCAGCTTGATTACTCTGATAGCTCCCACATAGTGGGTCAGGAGGGTACAGAGAGTCTGAAAGGTAAATGCCAATGCAATTAGAACACAAAGTCCTACAGGAAATGGCACCACTGTGCTGGGTGGCTGCTGGTTGAACCCGTGGTATGCCAATTCAATCTTCTTGAAGAATGGTCTTGACAAGAGGGTAGAAAAACAGAATCCCAGGGAATTCTCTTCAGTAGGGGAACTCATCCCAAGCAAAGCAGGAGGGTCCTCACAGCCCTTGGCAGATGACTACATACCTTAAGTTCCACACCTCTGTGCTTGACAGGCCATCTGGACTCAGGACAGATTTATAGCCTGCTGTTTGATGGGACTCCCTAAGAAAATGCAATCACCAATCAAGGCTTTAACATCCTTGATCGATAATTGCCAGAGCTCTATCTAGACTGAGTTCCTCCTGTGGTGGTTGAACTGGCTGTCCCCTCAAAGAGGAGTCTTGGAGCCACTTAGGTCACTGTGCAACTCAATGAGAGTTTGACCTTCAGAAAACCTGATGGGCACTGACTACACCCAGTCATGGAGCGGAGGACATGTGTATTATCACATGTTATAGAGAACAAGCTTCAGGGGACCATGTGCACCTTAGGAGCTGCAGAAGCAGATAGGCAAATCAGAAACAATCTGTGGATTGCCCCACCTCTATTTTGGTGAAAGGTCCAGGCTAGGGAAACAGGGACATTCTCTGTGGACTATACTCTCTGCACACAATGAATGAGCACTGGAACTCAAAGAGCTATCTTCTCCCATGTGCAGGAAGCAGACACTTGCTCTCACACCAGGTGACATTACATCTGAGAGAGTATCTGATTCCTAAGCTCTGTAGTCTGTCAGTCAGCATCATTGGATGGGATTTCTCACCCAATTAATATTACCAAACTTCTCAAAATTCAGGAAAGGCCTCATTCTGAATAAGATTTCAGATAGGCAAGGGAGAGCTGGCCATGGCATTCAATGTGGCCTTTAATACCTTGCATCTCTATAGCAGGTGATTGCGAAGTGTGAGGTCATCCAATGTCGGAGCCCTGGATGATGGGAGGCATGTATAGGACACCCTTTGGTGCTGGAGAGAGGGCCGATCTCAGTAAAATTGTTGATGGCCTTAGAAAAGATCCCCTCTAATCAGAATCCATGTCAGGAATTCCACTGATCCACAACACAAAGTGAAGCCATGTAGACCCTCATGTCAGGACTCTCCAGAACTCTTGACTCACATTGTTGCATACACACACACACACACACACACACACAGACACACATTTTATGAAGGCCCTCTGTGCAGAGGTCAGTCTTGGGGAAACAGCACACATCGTAATCCAGTAACCATTGATGGGACCTCCATCCACTGAGGTGAAGCCCTCCAAAGCTCCGAAGCTGCTGTGCCCAGTACACTTTCACCCAGCATTGTGCCGGTCTGGACTGGATGCCCACTTCCATGGCTATGTATGGCCTGCGTGGGGAGAGGGTGTGTTCAGAGAGAGAGAGAAGGCACAGCTTCGGAGCCAGCTCCACAGGTAGCCTGTGAGGATGTGCATCTGACAGGGGATCAAGATGCCTGATCACCCTGGTCACCTGACAGAGCCATATGGTCAGCGGGAAGCACCATCCAACTCCTGGCATACAGCTCCCTGGGGATCCAGTCCTCAGAGAGCAACCCGTGTTTTCCAGCCTCCTCCAAGTCCATGGCCAGGCCTCAGGGCACTAGGACCAAGCCTGTAGCACTAGCACTACTGGGGAGGCTGCGGCAGGAGGATCCCTTGAGTCCAGGAATTCTGGGTTGTAGCTGACTATGCCAATCAGGTGTCCACACTGAGCTCGGCATCAATATGGTTCCTGGTGCTTCTCTGTTCTATTTTTTCAGAATTGTTTCTGTAGTCGTTGTTCTTGTGATTATGTTTCATGTTTTGTTTTATGTGTGCATAAAGGTTTGTCATATTTGTGTGTGTGAGAATGGTGTTTAAATGTATAAATGTATGAGCACTCTGTAGAACAAATGGACAGGTGGCTGGTGCTGTGTTTACTAGGGTCGGGGAGAACAAGAAGACACAAGGAAGGCTGCCATCTTTATTAAGTTGAAAGAAGACAAATGCTATGTGGTTTCACCAACATCTTAATAGATGTAGCCACATGTTACTGAGCAAGAAAAAACATACTTAGATACTGTAAGTGAAGTAAGATTTTATGTTTTACATTCTGTTCTTAAAAAGTATTTATAATGATAGGATTTTATTACAAAAAAATGTTTAGTAATATATATAAATTATACATCTGCACATTCATATACAGGAATGTACATTATGCGGGAAAATCCAAAAGAATAGATTAGGCAACTTAGAACTCTCCAACTTTGTATGAGATGAGTTCCCCTACTTAGGAGAATTCCCACTGATTCTGTTTCTCTACACTCTTGTCAAGACGATACATTAAGCAGAGCCAATTGGCATAACATTAGTTCAACAAGCATCCACCCAGCACAGAGCCATTTTCTATAAGACTCTGTGTTCTCATGCCATTGGCCTCTCCCATTCAGACTCTCCGTACCCTCCAGACTCATTATGTGGGAGCCATCAGACTAATGAAGCCAACGCACTGGAAGGAAGGCATGGTATACCACAACACTAATCATGAAACACAGGGTGTGAGATCCTGGCGTATCAGCTGACAGCTCCCATGTAGGAAAGGATATCATCAAGCCATTCACCAGGAATCAGCATCAGATTCTTTAGAGTCCTAATGCAACCTAAGTAGGAAAGATGCTTTGCCATCACTTACCAGTTTAATCAGGAATAGCATCTGATCTCACTGGCTAATTCATGAGCTAACCAATACCAGGAGCAGGAATGCTGTTCTGGAGCACAGCAGGGATTCAGCAGGGTATAAAAGGAGACTTGTAGAGGGAGGGTTACAGACCATCCAACAGACCTTCTTGGAAACCCAGAGAGACCCTGCCACCTCTGAGAAGATGAACTGCTGTTGTTCCCCATGCTGCTGCCAGCCCTGCTGCTGCCAGACCACCTGCTGCAGGACCACCTGCTGCCGCCCCTGCTGCTGCCAGCCCTGCTGCTGTGGCTGCAACTGCTGCCACACTGGCTGCTGCTAGACCGACTCCATGAAGAAACAATGCTGACCTTAGTGCCTCCGGTTCGTGGCCCAAGGTTCCAGAGGGTTCCTTCATGCTGTGGTGCATCCTCATGCTCACTTCTTCTCTCCTAAAAAATCACATAGACCTCATGTGGACCCATGTCCATCCAAATCCTGAAAGGCCATTCCAAAAGCACCTGTCCTAATGGACACTGCTTTGGGCCAACAGACATGCTGGCACAAGCTTGGTCCACTGCTTCGAATTGTTTGACCTCCTGAAGATCTCACCGAGCTCAGAAATCTCTTACTTCAGTACTATCAAACAGTATGAACTCTGTCACGCTTTGAATACTCAAGGTTTTCCCTGACTTAAATAAATGTGACCATACAAACTAGAAGTATCATGAATCTTCATTTCTCCTACTTTTGTCAAGTTGCTCTCCTTTAGGTAAAACATTCTCTTAAGCAGTCCAAGAAGAGGAGAATGAAGCAGCCCCTTCTGCAAGACCACCTCAGCTGCTCTGAGTGAAACATGACCCTCTGCAGACACAGACACTTGTGGGAACTCTTGTTTTCCCATGGTGGAATTGTCAGGGAGGAATTAATAGGTGGGGCCTCGATGCTGGGGCATGGCTTGGAGAAAGACTTGGAGTTTGCAGAGCCCCATGACTTCTGCAGTTGGCTTTCTCTGCATCATTGTTGTAGTTCCAGAGGGCAGATCTCAGCTCCTGCTGCAGGGCCTTCTCCTTTCCCTGAACACTCCAGGAAGAAGCAGCCAAAAGGCAATCCCATGATTCTGTCTGTGTCTATTCTCGCATTTTTCTGGCAGTTGCCCTGGGAATGGGGTTAAATCTTGGGAGGAAAAATGTAGTCCATTGCCCAGATGGCCCATCTCTGCCCTTCTCCTAGTAGGAAACGATGACAGGAGGGCCGTGCAGAGGATCTCAGCCCTCAGAGCCCTTCTGAGTGTACAGGGTAATTTAGAGAAGACAGGTGAAACTGTTAAGACATACAACCCCATCAGGAAGGAATGATAAGAAGCACAGCCATTCTACCCTTCCAGTGGTCGGCGACTGTGACCCAAATTGCCTGACAGGTGTTGGGAAATATCTGTGTCGTTGCTGTTAGTTTGACAGAAGAGGCCCTTTCACCATCACACAGTCAGACACCACTGGCTGTCATTTTGTATTGATCTACAAACTTTAGCCACTGTTCCTCTGAGCGTCTGGTGCCAAGAGTGATGACTGCAAGAAAAGCAGCATCTCCAGGGCCCATGCAGAAAGTAAACAGGGTCTCTGCACACTCAGAGCAAGACTGCCATAGCCTGGTGCTCGGATATCTAGGGTTAGGCACACTACTGCCAGCAAGTTTCAGGGAGGGAGGAGTTCAGTCTATTGCCTCAACTTTGGATACATCAGTTCCCAGATGTGGAGGGCTTGTCTTCAGTGGATGTAGGAACTATCAACGCTATTGAATTACAATGTGTGCTGATTCCCCTAAGACTGATACTGACACAAAGGGTCTTCATACAATGACAGTGTCAGTGTGTGTGTGTGTGTGTGTGTGTGTGTGTGTGTGTGTGTGTGTGTACCAAAGTGATCACCGATTCTTTGAGAGTCCCGATACCTTGGTCTACAAGCCTTCAGCTTGGGTTCTGATCTGAGTCGAGCTCATGACATGGATTCTGTGGGAAGGTCTTTGATCCTCTCCAAGACCATCATGAAGTTAAGTGAAACTTGCCTTCTCTCCAGCCCTAAAGTGTGTCCTGCACAAGCCAGCCATCATCTGAGGCTCTGACATTGGGAGACCTCACACTGTTCAATCACCACCTATAGAGAAGCAAGGTTGAAGGGGTATATCGAATCAGGAGGCCAGCCCTCCCTGCAATACCTGAAATCTTATGTAGAATGAGGCCTTTCCTGCATTTTGAGGAGTTGCATCAAAGCGATCAGGTGAGAGGTCCCATCAGAGGTACTCACTGAGAGACTCAGAGCTGAGGAGGCAGATTCTCTCTCAGATGTAATGTCACCTGGTGTGAGAATAATTGTCTGCTTCCAACACATGAGAGAAGATAGCTCCTTGTGTTCTAGTTATTGTTCATTTTCTGCAGAGAGTATAGTCCACAGAGAATGCTCCCGTTTCCCTAGCCTGGTCCTTTCAGCCAAACAGAGGTAGGGCCACTCCTAGATTGTTACAGATTGGCCTGTCTTCTTCTCCAGGTCCTAAGGCACACTGGGTCCTCTGAGGCTCCTTCTGTATCACAGGTGAGCAGAGGCATGTGCTCAACTCCATGACTTGGTGTGATGCCCCACAGGTTATCTGAGAGTCAATGTCACCTTGAGTTGGGAATTGGCCTCCAGGAGTTGGAGGACTCCTCTTTGAGTTGACAAGCCGTCAACCACCACCAAAGGAAGACAGTCTCGATAGAGCTCTGGTACTCATTGATCAAGGCTTTTCAAGCCTTCTTTGGTCATTGTGTTTTCTTAGGTAGTCCCACGGCACAGCAGGCTGAAAATCTGCTCTGAGCTCAGACTGCCTGTCATGGAAAGAGGTGTTGAAATTATAGTCTGTGGGGATCTACTAGTACTTTGAGGACCCTTCTGCCCTGGCTGAGCTGAGATCCCTACTCTAGATGATTCTGACAGACTCTGTTTCTCTACAATCTTGTCAAGACCATTCATCGAGGAGAGCCAATTTGCATACCATTGGTTCAACCATCAGCCACCCAGCACAGTGTCATTTCCTGTAGGACTCTGTGTTCTCATGCCATTGGCCTCTCCCATTCAGACTCTCCGTACCCTCCAGACTCATTATGTGGGAGCCATCAGACTAATGAAGCCGACGCGCTGGAAGCAAGGCAAGGTATACCACAACACTAATCATGAAAAACAGGGTGTGAGATCCTGGCGTATCAGCTGACAGCTCCCATGGTAGGAAAGGATATCATCAAGCCATTCACCAGGAATCAGCATCAGATTCTTTAGAGTCCTAATGCAACCTAAGTAGGAAAGATGCTTTGCCATCACTTACCAGTTTAATCAGGAATAGCATCTGATCTCACTGGCTAATTCATGAGCTAACCAATACCAGGAGCAGGAATGCTGCACTGGAGCACAGCAGGGATTCAGCAGGGTATAAAAGGAGACTTGTAGAGGGAGGGTTACAGACCATCCAACAGACCTTCTTGGAAACCCAGAGAGACCCTGCCACCTCTGAGAAGATGAACTGCTGTTGTTCCCCATGCTGCTGCCAGCCCTGCTGCTGCCAGACCACCTGCTGCAGGACCACCTGCTGCCGCCCCTGCTGCTGCCAGCCCTGCTGCTGTGGCTCCAACTGCTGCCACACTGGCTGCTGCTAGACCGACTCCATGAAGAAACAATGCTGACCTTAGTGCCTCCGGTTCGTGGCCCAAGGTTCCAGAGGGTTCCTTCATGCTGTGGAGCGTCCTCATGCTCACTTCTTCTCTCCTAAAAAATCACATAGACCTCATGTGGACCCATTTCCATCCAAATCCTGAAAGGCCATTCCAAAAGCACCTGTCCTAATGGACTCTGCTTTGGGCCAACAGACATGCTGGCGCAAGCTTGGTCCACTGCTTCGAATTGTCTGACCTCCTGAAGATCTCACCGAGCTCAGAAATCTCTTACTTCAATACTATCAAACAGTATGAACTCTGTCACGCTTTGAATACTCAAGGTTTTCCCTGACTTAAATAAATGTGACCATACAAACAGAAACTAGAAGTATCATGAATCTTCATTTCTCCTACTTTTGTCAAGTTGCTCTCCTTTAGGTAAAACATTCTCTTAAGCTGTCCAAGAAGAGGAGAATGAAGCAGCCCCTTCTGCAAGACCACCTCAGCTGCTCTAAGTGAAACATGACCCTCTGCAGACACAGACACTTGTGGGAACTCTTGTTTTCCCATGGTGGAATTGTCAGGGAGGAATTAATAGGTGGGGCCTCGATGCTGGGGCATGGCTTGGAGAAAGACTTGGAGTTTGCAGAGCCCCATGACTTCTGCAGTTGGCTTTCTCTGCATCATTGTTGTAGTTCCAGAGGGCAGATCTCAGCTCCTGCTGCAGGGCCTTCTCCTTTCCCTGAACACTCCAGGAAGAAGCAGCCAAAAGGCAATCCCATGATTCTGTCTGTGTCTATTCTCGCATTTTTCTGGCAGTTGCCCTGGGAATGGGGTTAAATCTTGGGAGGAAAAATGTAGTCCATTGCCCAGATGGCCCATCTCTGCCCTTCTCCTAGTAGGAAACGATGACAGGAGGGCCGTGCAGAGGATCTCAGCCCTCAGAGCCCTTCTGAGTGTACAGGGTAATTTAGAGAAGACAGTTGAAACTGTTAAGACATACAACCCCAGTCAGGAAGGAATGATAAGAAGCACAGCCATTCTACCCTTCCAGTGGTCGGCGACTGTGACCCAAATTGCCTGACAGGTGTTGGGAAATATCTGTGTCGTTGCTGTTAGTTTGACAGAAGAGGCCCTTTCACCATCACACAGTCAGACACCACTGGCTGTCATTTTGTATTGATCTACAAACTTTAGCCACTGTTCCTCTGAGCGTCTGGTGCCAAGAGTGATGACTGCAAGAAAAGCAGCATCTCCAGGGCCCATGCAGAAAGTTAACAGGGTCTCTGCACACTCAGAGCAAGACTGCCATAGCCCGGTGCTCGGATATCTAGGGTTAGGCACACTACTGCCAGCAAGTTTCGGGGAGGGAGGAGTTCAGTCTATTGCCTCAACTTTGGATACATCAGTTCCCAGATGTGGAGGGCTTGTCTTCAGTGGATGTAGGAACTATCAACGCTATTGAATTACAATGTGTGCTGATTCCCCTAAGACTGATACTGACACAAAGGGTCTTCATACAATGACAGTGTCAGTGTGTGTGTGTGTGTGTGTGTGTGTGTGTGTACCAAAGTGATCACCGATTCTTTGAGAGTCCCGATACCTTGGTCTACAAGCCTTCAGCTTGGGTTCTGATCTGAGTCGAGCTCATGACATGGATTCTGTGGGAAGGTCTTTGATCCTCTCCAAGACCATCATGGAGTTAAGTGAAACTTGCCTTCTCTCCAGCCCTAAAGTGTGTCCTGTACAAGCCAGCCATCATCTGAGGCTCTGACATTGGGTGACCTCACACTGTTCAATCACCACCTATAGAGAAGCAAGGTATGAAGGGGTATATCGAATCCAGAGGACAGCCCTCCCTGCAATACCTGAAATCTTATGTAGAATGAGGCCTTTCCTGCATTTTGAGAGAGTTGGGCATCAAAGCGATCAGGTGAGAGGTCCCATCAGAGGTACTCACTGAGAGACTCAGAGCTGAGGAGGCAGATTCTCTCTCAGATGTAATGTCACCTGGTGTGAGAATAATTGTCTGCTTCCAACACATGAGAGAAGATAGCTCCTTGTGTTCTAGTTATTGTTCATTTTCTGCAGAGAGTATAGTCCACAGAGAATGCTCCCGTTTCCCTAGCCTGGTCCTTTCAGCAAAACAGAGGTAGGGCCACTCCTAGATTGTTACAGATTGGCCTGTCTTCTTCTCCAGGTCCTAAGGCACACTGGGTCCTCTGAGGCTCCTTCTGTATCACAGGTGAGCAGAGGCATGTGCTCAACTCCATGACTTGGTGTGATGCCCCACAGGTTATCTGAGAGTCAATGTCACCTTGAGTTGGGAATTGGCCTCCAGGAGTTGGAGGACTCCTCTTTGAGTTGACAAGCCGTCAACCACCACCAAAGGAAGACAGTCTCGATAGAGCTCTGGTACTCATTGATCAAGGCTTTTCAAGCCTTCTTTGGTCATTGTGTTTTCTTAGGTAGTCCCACGGCACAGCAGGCTGAAAATCTGCTCTGATCTCAGACTGCCTGTCATGGGAAGAGGTGTTGAAATTATAGTCTGTGGGGATCTACTAGTACTGTGAGGACCCTTCTGCCCTGGCTGAGCTGAGATCCCTACTCTAGATGATTCTGACAGACTCTGTTTCTCTACAATCTTGTCAAGACCATTCATCGAGGAGAGCCAATTTGCATACCATTGGTTCAACCATCAGCCACCCAGCACAGTGTCATTTCCTGTAGGACTCTGTGTTCTCATGCCATTGGCCTCTCCCATTCAGACTCTCCGTACCCTCCAGACTCATTATGTGGGAGCCATCAGACTAATGAAGCCGACGCGCTGGAAGGAAGGCAAGGTATACCACAACACTAATCATGAAACACAGGGTGTGAGATCCTGGCGTATCAGCTGACAGCTCCCATGGTAGGAAAGGATATCATCAAGCCATTCACCAGGAATCAGCATCAGATTCTTTAGAGTCCTAATGCAACCTAAGTAGGAAAGATGCTTTGCCATCACTTACCAGTTTAATCAGGAATAGCATCTGATCTCACTGGCTAATTCATGAGCTAACCAATACCAGGAGCAGGAATGCTGCACTGGAGCACAGCAGGGATTCAGCAGGGTATAAAAGGAGACTTGTAGAGGGAGGGTTACAGACCATCCAACAGACCTTCTTGGAAACCCAGAGAGACCCTGCAACCTCTGAGAAGATGAACTGCTGTTGTTCCCCATGCTGCTGCCAGCCCTGCTGCTGCCAGACCACCTGCTGCAGGACCACCTGCTGCCGCCCCTGCTGCTGCCAGCCCTGCTGCTGTGGCTCCAACTGCTGCCACACTGGCTGCTGCTAGACCGACTCCATGAAGAAACAATGCTGACCTTAGTGCCTCCGGTTCGTGGCCCAAGGTTCCAGAGGGTTCCTTCATGCTGTGGAGCGTCCTCATGCTCACTTCTTCTCTCCTAAAAAATCACATAGACCTCATGTGGACCCATTTCCATCCAAATCCTGAAAGGCCATTCCAAAAGCACCTGTCCTAATGGTCACTGCTTTGGGCCAACAGACATGCTGGCGCAAGCTTGGTCCACTGCTTCGAATTGTCTGACCTCCTGAAGATCTCACCGAGCTCAGAAATCTCTTACTTCAATACTATCAAACAGTATGAACTCTGTCACGCTTTGAATACTCAAGGTTTTCCCTGACTTAAATAAATGTGACCATACAAACAGAAACTAGAAGTATCATGAATCTTCATTTCTCCTACTTTTGTCAAGTTGCTCTCCTTTAGGTAAAACATTCTCTTAAGCTGTCCAAGAAGAGGAGAATGAAGCAGCCCCTTCTGCAAGACCACCTCAGCTGCTCTGAGTGAAACATGACCCTCTGCAGACACAGACACTTGTGGGAACTCTTGTTTTCCCATGGTGGAATTGTCAGGGAGGAATTAATAGGTGGGGCCTCGATGCTGGGGCATGGCTTGGAGAAAGACTTGGAGTTTGCAGAGCCCCATGACTTCTGCAGTTGGCTTTCTCTGCATCATTGTTGTAGTTCCAGAGGGCAGATCTCAGCTCCTGCTGCAGGGCCTTCTCCTTTCCCTGAACACTCCAGGAAGAAGCAGCCAAAAGGCAATCCCATGATTCTGTCTGTGTCTATTCTCGCATTTTTCTGGCAGTTGCCCTGGGAATGGGGTTAAATCTTGGGAGGAAAAATGTAGTCCATTGCCCAGATGGCCCATCTCTGCCCTTCTCCTAGTAGGAAACGATGACAGGAGGGCCGTGCAGAGGATCTCAGCCCTCAGAGCCCTTCTGAGTGTACAGGGTAATTTAGAGAAGACAGTTGAAACTGTTAAGACATACAACCCCAGTCAGGAAGGAATGATAAGAAGCACAGCCATTCTACCCTTCCAGTGGTCGGCGACTGTGACCCAAATTGCCTGACAGGTGTTGGGAAATATCTGTGTCGCTGCTGTTAGTTTGACAGAAGAGGCCCTTTCACCATCACACAGTCAGACACCACTGGCTGTCATTTTGTATTGATCTACAAACTTTAGCCACTGTTCCTCTGAGCGTCTGGTGCCAAGAGTGATGACTGCAAGAAAAGCAGCATCTCCAGGGCCCATGCAGAAAGTTAACAGGGTCTCTGCACACTCAGAGCAAGACTGCCATAGCCCGGTGCTCGGATATCTAGGGTTAGGCACACTACTGCCAGCAAGTTTCGGGGAGGGAGGAGTTCAGTCTATTGCCTCAACTTTGCATACATCAGTTCCCAGATGTGGAGGGCTTGTCTTCAGTGGATGTAGGAACTATCAACGCCATTGAATTACAATGTGTGCTGATTCCCCTAAGACTGATACTGACACAAAGGGTCTTCATACAATGACAGTGTCAGTGTGTGTGTGTGTGTGTGTGTGTGTGTGTGTGTGTGTGTACCAAAGTGATCACCGATTCTTTGAGAGTCCCGATACCTTGGTCTACAAGCCTTCAGCTTGGGTTCTGATCTGAGTCGAGCTCATGACATGGATTCTGTGGGAAGGTCTTTGATCCTCTCCAAGACCATCATGGAGTTAAGTGAAACTTGCCTTCTCTCCAGCCCTAAAGTGTGTCCTGTACAAGCCAGCCATCATCTGAGGCTCTGACATTGGATGACCTCACACTGTTCAAACACCACTTATAGAGAAGCAAGGTATGAAGGGGTATATCGAATCCAGAGGACAACCCTCCCTGCAATACCTGAAATCTTATGTAGAATGAGGCCTTTCCTGCATTTTGGAGAGTTGGGTCAAATCGATCAGGTGAGAGGTCCCATCAGAGGTACTCACTGAGAGACTCAGAGCTGAGGAGGCAGATTCTCTCTCAGATGTAATGTCACCTGGTGTGAGAATAATTGTCTGCTTCCAACACATGAGAGAAGATAGCTCCTTGTGTTCTAGTTATTGTTCATTTTCTGCAGAGAGTATAGTCCACAGAGAATGCTCCCGTTTCCCTAGCCTGGTCCTTTCAGCCAAACAGAGGTAGGGCCACTCCTAGATTGTTACAGATTGGCCTGTCTTCTTCTCCAGGTCCTAAGGCACACTGGGTCCTCTGAGGCTCCTTCTGTATCACAGGTGAGCAGAGGCATGTGCTCAACTCCATGACTTGGTGTGATGCCCCACAGGTTATCTGAGAGTCAATGTCACCTTGAGTTGGGAATTGGCCTCCAGGAGTTGGAGGACTCCTCTTTGAGTTGACAAGCCGTCAACCACCACCAAAGGAAGACAGTCTCGATAGAGCTCTGGTACTCATTGATCAAGGCTTTTCAAGCCTTCTTTGGTCATTGTGTTTTCTTAGGTAGTCCCACGGCACAGCAGGCTGAAAATCTGCTCTGAGCTCAGACTGCCTGTCATGGAAAGAGGTGTTGAAATTATAGTCTGTGGGGATCTACTAGTACTTTGAGGACCCTTCTGCCCTGGCTGAGCTGAGATCCCTACTCTAGATGATTCTGACAGACTCTGTTTCTCTACAATCTTGTCAAGACCATTCATCGAGGAGAGCCAATTTGCATACCATTGGTTCAACCATCAGCCACCCAGCACAGTGTCATTTCCTGTAGGACTCTGTGTTCTCATGCCATTGGCCTCTCCCATTCAGACTCTCCGTACCCTCCAGACTCATTATGTGGGAGCCATCAGACTAATGAAGCCGACGCGCTGGAAGCAAGGCAAGGTATACCACAACACTAATCATGAAAAACAGGGTGTGAGATCCTGGCGTATCAGCTGACAGCTCCCATGGTAGGAAAGGATATCATCAAGCCATTCACCAGGAATCAGCATCAGATTCTTTAGAGTCCTAATGCAACCTAAGTAGGAAAGATGCTTTGCCATCACTTACCAGTTTAATCAGGAATAGCATCTGATCTCACTGGCTAATTCATGAGCTAACCAATACCAGGAGCAGGAATGCTGCACTGGAGCACAGCAGGGATTCAGCAGGGTATAAAAGGAGACTTGTAGAGGGAGGGTTACAGACCATCCAACAGACCTTCTTGGAAACCCAGAGAGACCCTGCCACCTCTGAGAAGATGAACTGCTGTTGTTCCCCATGCTGCTGCCAGCCCTGCTGCTGCCAGACCACCTGCTGCAGGACCACCTGCTGCCGCCCCTGCTGCTGCCAGCCCTGCTGCTGTGGCTCCAACTGCTGCCACACTGGCTGCTGCTAGACCGACTCCATGAAGAAACAATGCTGACCTTAGTGCCTCCGGTTCGTGGCCCAAGGTTCCAGAGGGTTCCTTCATGCTGTGGAGCGTCCTCATGCTCACTTCTTCTCTCCTAAAAAATCACATAGACCTCATGTGGACCCATTTCCATCCAAATCCTGAAAGGCCATTCCAAAAGCACCTGTCCTAATGGACACTGCTTTGGGCCAACAGACATGCTGGCGCAAGCTTGGTCCACTGCTTCGAATTGTCTGACCTCCTGAAGATCTCACCGAGCTCAGAAATCTCTTACTTCAATACTATCAAACAGTATGAACTCTGTCACGCTTTGAATACTCAAGGTTTTCCCTGACTTAAATAAATGTGACCATACAAACAGAAACTAGAAGTATCATGAATCTTCATTTCTCCTACTTTTGTCAAGTTGCTCTCCTTTAGGTAAAACATTCTCTTAAGCTGTCCAAGAAGAGGAGAATGAAGCAGCCCCTTCTGCAAGACCACCTCAGCTGCTCTGAGTGAAACATGACCCTCTGCAGACACAGACACTTGTGGGAACTCTTGTTTTCCCATGGTGGAATTGTCAGGGAGGAATTAATAGGTGGGGCCTCGATGCTGGGGCATGGCTTGGAGAAAGACTTGGAGTTTGCAGAGCCCCATGACTTCTGCAGTTGGCTTTCTCTGCATCATTGTTGTAGTTCCAGAGGGCAGATCTCAGCTCCTGCTGCAGGGCCTTCTCCTTTCCCTGAACACTCCAGGAAGAAGCAGCCAAAAGGCAATCCCATGATTCTGTCTGTGTCTATTCTCGCATTTTTCTGGCAGTTGCCCTGGGAATGGGGTTAAATCTTGGGAGGAAAAATGTAGTCCATTGCCCAGATGGCCCATCTCTGCCCTTCTCCTAGTAGGAAACGATGACAGGAGGGCCGTGCAGAGGATCTCAGCCCTCAGAGCCCTTCTGAGTGTACAGGGTAATTTAGAGAAGACAGTTGAAACTGTTAAGACATACAGCCCCAGTCAGGAAGGAATGATAAGAAGCACAGCCATTCTACCCTTCCAGTGGTCGGCGACTGTGACCCAAATTGCCTGACAGGTGTTGGGAAATATCTGTGTCGCTGCTGTTAGTTTGACAGAAGAGGCCCTTTCACCATCACACAGTCAGACACCACTGGCTGTCATTTTGTATTGATCTACAAACTTTAGCCACTGTTCCTCTGAGCGTCTGGTGCCAAGAGTGATGACTGCAAGAAAAGCAGCATCTCCAGGGCCCATGCAGAAAGTTAACAGGGTCTCTGCACACTCAGAGCAAGACTGCCATAGCCCGGTGCTCGGATATCTAGGGTTAGGCACACTACTGCCAGCAAGTTTCGGGGAGGGAGGAGTTCAGTCTATTGCCTCAACTTTGGATACATCAGTTCCCAGATGTGGAGGGCTTGTCTTCAGTGGATGTAGGAACTATCAACGCCATTGAATTACAATGTGTGCTGATTCCCCTAAGACTGATACTGACACAAAGGGTCTTCATACAATGACAGTGTCAGTGGTGTGTTGTGTGTGTGTGTGTGTGTGTGTGTGTGTACCAAAGTGATCACCGATTCTTTGAGAGTCCCGATACCTTGGTCTACAAGCCTTCAGCTTGGTTTCTGATCTGAGTCGAGCTCATGACATGGATTCTGTGGGAAGGTCTTTGATACTCTCCATGACCATCATGAAGTTAAGTGAAACTTGCCTTCTCTCCAGCCCTAAAGTGTGTCCTGTACAAGCCAGCCATCATCTGAGGCTCTGACATTGGGTGACCTCACACTGTTCAATCACCACCTTATAGAGAAGCAAGGTATGAAGGGGTATATCGAATCCAGAGGACAGCCCTCCCTGCAATACCTGAAATCTTATGTAGAATGAGGCCTTTCCTGCATTTTGAGGAGTTGCATCAAAGCGATCAGGTGAGAGGGTCCCATCAGAGGTACTCACTGAGAGACTCAGAGCTGAGGAGGCAGATTCTCTCTCAGATGTAATGTCACCTGGTGTGAGAATAATTGTCTGCTTCCAACACATGAGAGAAGATAGCTCCTTGTGTTCTAGTTATTTTTCATTTTCTGCAGAGAGTATAGTCCACAGAGAATGCTCCGCTTTTCCCTAGCCTGGTCCTTTCAGCAAAACAGAGGTAGGGCCACTCCTAGATTGTTACAGATTGGCCTGTCTTCTTCTCCAGGTCCTAAGGCACACTGGGTCCTCTGAGGCTCCTTCTGTATCACAGGTGAGCAGAGGCATGTGCTCAACTCCATGACTTGGTGTGATGCCCCACAGGTTATCTGAGAGTCAATGTCACCTTGAGTTGGGAATTGGCCTCCAGGAGTTGGAGGACTCCTCTTTGAGTTGACAAGCCGTCAACCACCACCAAAGGAAGACAGTCTCGATAGAGCTCTGGTACTCATTGATCAAGGCTTTTCAAGCCTTCTTTGGTCATTGTGTTTTCTTAGGTAGTCCCACGGCACAGCAGGCTGAAAATCTGCTCTGAGCTCAGACTGCCTGTCATGGGAAAGAGGTGTTGAAATTATAGTCTGTGGGGATCTACTAGTACTGTGAGGACCCTTCTGCCCTGGCTGAGCTGAGATCCCTACTCTAGAGGATTCTGACAGACTCTGTTTCTCTACAATCTTGTCAAGACCATTCATCGAGGAGAGCCAATTTGCATACCATTGGTTCAACCATCAGCCACCCAGCACAGTGTCATTTCCTGTAGGACTCTGTGTTCTCATGCCATTGGCCTCTCCCATTCAGACTCTCCGTACCCTCCAGACTCATTATGTGGGAGCCATCAGACTAATGAAGCCGACGCGCTGGAAGGAAGGCAAGGTATACCACAAAACTAATCATGAAACACAGGGTGTGAGATCCTGGCGTATCAGCTGACAGCTCCCATGGTAGGAAAGGATATCATCAAGCCATTCACCAGGAATCAGCATCAGATTCTTTAGAGTCCTAATGCAACCTAAGTAGGAAAGATGCTTTGCCATCACTTACCAGTTTAATCAGGAATAGCATCTGATCTCACTGGCTAATTCATGAGCTAACCAATACCAGGAGCAGGAATGCTGCACTGGAGCACAGCAGGGATTCAGCAGGGTATAAAAGGAGACTTGTAGAGGGAGGGTTACAGACCATCCAACAGACCTTCTTGGAAACCCAGAGAGACCCTGCCGCCTCTGAGAAGATGAACTGCTGTTGTTCCCCATGCTGCTGCCAGCCCTGCTGCTGCCAGACAACCCTGCTGCAGGACCACCTGCTGCCGCCCCTGCTGCTGCCAGCCCTGCTGCTGTGGCTCCAACTGCTGCCACAGCTGGCTGCTAGCTAGAGCCCACTCCATGAAGAAACAATGCTGACCTTAGTGCCTCCCGTTCGTGTGCGTCCAAGGTTCCAGAGGGTTCCTTCATGCTGTGGAGCGTCCTCATGCTCACTTCTTCTCTCCTAAAAAATCACATAGACCTCATGTGGACCCATTTCCATCCAAATCCTGAAAGGCCATTCCAAAAGCACCTGTCCTAATGGACACTGCTTTGGGCCAACAGACATGCTGGCACAAGCTTGGTCCACTGCTTCGAATTGTCTGACCTCCTGAAGATCTCACCGAGCTCAGAAATCTCTTACTTCAATACTATCAAACAGTATGAACTCTGTCACGCTTTGAATACTCAAGGTTTTCCCTGACTTAAATAAATGTGACCATACAAACAGAAACTAGAAGTATCATGAATCTTCATTTCTCCTACTTTTGTCAAGTTGCTCTCCTTTAGGTAAAACATTCTCTTAAGCTGTCCAAGAAGAGGAGAATGAAGCAGCCCCTTCTGCAAGACCACCTCAGCTGCTCTGAGTGAAACATGACCCTCTGCAGACACAGACACTTGTGGGAACTCTTGTTTTCCCATGGTGGAATTGTCAGGGAGGAATTAATAGGTGGGGCCTCGATGCGGGGGCATGGCTTGGAGAAAGACTTGGAGTTTGCAGAGCCCCATGACTTCTGCAGTGGGCCTTTTCCTCTGCATCATTGTTGTAGTTCCAGAGGGCAGATCTCAGCTCCTGCTGCAGGCCTTCTCCTTTCCCTGAACACTCCAGGAAGAAGCAGCCAAAAGGCAATCCCATGATTCTGTCTGTGTCTATTCTCGCATTTTTCTGGCAGTTGCCCTGGGAATGGGGTTAAATCTTGGGAGGAAAAATGTAGTCCATTGCCCAGATGGCCCATCTCTGCCCTTCTCCTAGTAGGAAACGATGACAGGAGGGCCGTGCAGAGGATCTCAGCCCTCAGAGCCCTTCTGAGTGTACAGGGTAATTTAGAGAAGACAGTTGAAACTGTTAAGACATACAGCCCCAGTCAGGAAGGAATGATAAGAAGCACAGCCATTCTACCCTTCCAGTGGTCGGCGACTGTGACCCAAATTGCCTGACAGGTGTTGGGAAATATCTGTGTCGCTGCTGTTAGTTTGACAGAAGAGGCCCTTTCACCATCACACAGTCAGACACCACTGGCTGTCATTTTGTATTGATCTACAAACTTTAGCCACTGTTCCTCTGAGCGTCTGGTGCCAAGAGTGATGACTGCAAGAAAAGCAGCATCTCCAGGGCCCATGCAGAAAGTTAACAGGGTCTCTGCACACTCAGAGCAAGACTGCCATAGCCCGGTGCTCGGATATCTAGGGTTAGGCACACTACTGCCAGCAAGTTTCGGGGAGGGAGGAGTTCAGTCTATTGCCTCAAATTTGCATACATCAGTTCCCAGATGTGGAGGGCTTGTCTTCAGTGGATGTAGGAACTATCAACGCCATTGAATTACAATGTGTGCTGATTCCCCTAAGACTGATACTGACACAAAGGGTCTTCATACAATGACAGTGTCAGTGTGTGTGTGTTGTGTGTGTGTGTGTGTGTGTGTGTACCAAAGTGATCACCGATTCTTTGAGAGTCCCGATACCTTGGTCTACAAGCCTTCAGCTTGTGTTCTGATCTGAGTCGAGCTCATGACATGGATTCTGTGGGAAGGTCTTTGATCCTCTCCAAGACCATCATGGAGTTAAGTGAAACTTGCCTTCTCTCCAGCCCTAAAGTGTGTCCTGTACAAGCCAGCCATCATCTGAGGCTCTGACATTGGGAGACCTCACACTTTTCAATCACCACCTATAGAGAAGCAAGGTATGAAGGGGTATATCGAATCCAGAGGCCAGCCCTCCCTGCAATACCTGAAATCTTATGTAGAATGAGGCCTTTCCTGCATTTTGAGGAGTTGCATCAAAGCGATGAGGTGAGAGGTCCCATCAGAGGTACTCACTGAGAGACTCAGAGCTGAGGAGGCAGATTCTCTCTCAGATGTAATGTCACCTGGTGTGAGAATAATTGTCTGCTTCCAACACATGAGAGAAGATAGCTCCTTGAGTTCTAGTTACTGTTCATTTTCTGCAGAGAGTATAGTCCACAGAGAATGCTCCCGTTTCCCTAGCCTGGTCCTTTCAGCAAAACTGAGGTAGGGCCACTCCTAGATTGTTACAGATAGGCCTGTCTTCTTCTCCAGGTCCTAAGGCACACTGGGTCCTCTGAGGCTCCTTCTGTATCACAGGTGAGCAGAGGCATGTGCTCAACTCCATGACTTGGTGTGATGCCCCACAGGTTATCTGAGAGTCAATGTCACCTTGAGTTGGGAATTGGCCTCCAGCAGTTGGAGGACTCCTCTTTGAGTTGACAAGCCGTCAACCACCACCAAAGGAAGACAGTCTCGATAGAGCTCTGGTACTCATTGATCAAGGCTTTTCAAGCCTTCTTTGGTCATTGTGTTTTCTTAGGTAGTCCCACGGCACAGCAGGCTGAAAATCTGCTCTGATCTCAGACTGCCTGTCATGGGAAGAGGTGTTGAAATTATAGTCTGTGGGGATCTACTAGTACTGTGAGGACCCTTCGGCCCTGGCTGAGCTGAGATCCCTACTCTAGAGGATTCTGACAGACTCTGTTTCTCTACAATCTTGTCAAGACCATTCATCGAGGAGAGCCAATTTGCATACCATTCTTCAACCACCAGCACCCAGCACAGTGCCATTTCCTGTAGGACTCTGTGTTCTCATGCCATTGGCCTCTCCCATTCAGACTCTCCGTACCCTCCAGACTCATTATGTGGGAGCCATCAGACTAATGAAGCCGACGCGCTGGAAGGAAGGCAAGGTATACCACAACACTAATCATGAAACACAGGGTGTGAGATCCTGGCGTATCAGCTGACAGCTCCCATGGTAGGAAAGGATATCATCAAGCCATTCACCAGGAATCAGCATCAGATTCTTTAGTGTCCAAATGCAACCTAAGTAGGAAAGATGCTTTGCCATCACTTACCAGTTTAATCAGGAATAGCATCTGATCTCACTGGCTAATTCATGAGCTAACCAATACCAGGAGCAAGAATGCTGCACTGGAGCACAGCAGGGATTCAGCAGGGTATAAAAGGAGACCTGTAGAGGGAGGGTTACAGACCATCCAACAGACCTTCTTGGAAACCCAGAGAGACCCTGCCGCCTCTGAGAAGATGAACTGCTGTTGTTCCCCATGCTGCTGCCAGCCATGCTGCTGCCAGACCACCTGCTGCAGGACCACCTGCTGCCGCCCCTGCTGCTGCCAGCCCTGCTGCTGTGGCTCCAACTGCGCCACACTGGCTGCTGCTAGGCCGACTCCATGAAGAATCAATGCTGACCTTAGTGCCTCCGGTTCGTGGCCCAAGGTTCCAGAGGCTTCCTTCATGCTGTGGAGCGTCCTCATGCTCACTTCTTCTCTCCTAAAAATCACATAGACCTCATGTGGACCCATTTCCATCCAAATCCTGAAAGGCCATTCCAAAAGCACCTGTCCTAATGGACACTGCTTTGGGCCAACAGACATGCTGGCACAAGCTTGGTCCACTGCTTCGAATTGTCTGACCTCCTGAAGATCTCACCCAGCTCACTTATCTCTTACTTCAATACTATCAAACAGTATGAACTCTGTCACGCTCTGAATACTCAAGGTTTTCCCTGACTTAAATAAATGTGAACATACAAACAGAAACTAGAAGTATCATGAATCTTCATTTCTCCGACTTTTGTCAAGTTGCTCTCCTTTAGGTAAAACATTCCCTTAAGCTGTCCAAGAAGAGGAGAATGAAGCAGCCCCTTCTGCAAGACCACCTCAGCTGCTCTGAGTGAAACATGACCCTCTGCAGACACAGACACTTGTGGGAACTCTTGTTTTCCCATGGTGGAATTGTCAGGGAGGAATTAATAGGTGGGGCCTGGATGCTGGGGCATGGCTTGGAGAAAGACTTGGAGTTTGCAGAGCCCCATGACTTCTGCAGTGGGCTTTCTCTGCATCATTGTTGTAGTTCCAGAGGGCAGATCTCAGCTCCTGCTGCAGGGCCTTCTCCTTTCCCTGAACACTCCAAGAAGAAGCAGCCAAAAGGCAATCCCATGATTCTGTCTGTCTGTGTCTATTCTCGCATTTTTCTGGCAGTTGCCCTGGGAATGGGGTTAAATCTTGGGAGGAAAAATGTACTCCATTGCCCAGATGGCCCATCTCTGCCCTTCTCCTAGTAGGAAACGATGACAGGAGGGCCGTGCAGAGGATCTCAGCCCTCAGAGCCCTTCTGAGTGTACAGGGTCATTTAGAGAAGACAGTTGAAACTCTTAAGACATACAACCCCAGCCAGGAAGGAATGATAAGAAGCACAGCCATTCTACCCTTCCAGTGGTCGGCGACTGTGACCCAAATTGCCTGACAGGTGTTGGGAAATATCTGTGTCGCTGCTGTTAGTTTGACAGAAGAGGCCCTTTCACCATCACACAGTCAGACACACCATGGCTGTCATTTTGTATTGATCTACAAACTTTAGCCACTGTTCCTCTGAGCGTCTGGTGCCAAGAGTGATGACTGCAAGAAAAGCAGCATCTCCAGGGCCCATGCAGAAAGTTAACAGGGTCTCTGCACCCTCAGAGCAAGACTGCCATAGCCCGGTGCTCGGATATCTAGGGTTAGGCACACTACTGCCAGCAAGTTTCGGGGAGGGAGGAGTTCAGTCTATTGCCTCAACTTTGGATACATCAGTTCCCAGATGTGTGGAGGGCTTGTCTTCAGTGGATGTAGGAACTATCAACGCTATTGAATTACAATGTGTGCTGATTCCCTAAGACTGATACTGACACAAAGGTCTTCATACAATGACAGTGTCAGTGTGTGTGTGTGTGTGTGTGTGTGTGTGTGTTTGTGTCTGTGTGTGTGTGTGTACCAAAGTGATCACCGATTCTTTGAGAGTCCCGATACGTTGGTCTACAAGCCTTCAGCTTGGGTTCTGATCTGAGTCGAGCTCATGACATGGATTCTGTGGGAAGGTCTTTGATCCTCTCCAAGACCATCATGAAGTTAAGTGAAACTTGGCTTCTCTCCAGCCCTAAAGTGTGTCCTGTACAAGCCAGCCATCATCTGAGGCTCTGACATTGGGTGACCTCACACTGTTCAATCACACCACCTATAGAGAAGCAAGGTATGAAGGGATATGAATCCAGAGGCCAGCCCTCCCTGCAATACCTGAAATCTTATATAGAATGAGGCCTTTCCTGCATTTTGGAGAGTTGGGTCAAATCGATCAGGTGAGAGGTCCCATCAGAGGTACTCACTGAAAGACTCAGAGTGCTGAGGAGGCAGATTCTCTCTCAGATGTAATGTCACCTGGTGTGAGAATAATTGTCTGCTTCCAACACATGACAGAAGATAGCTCCTGAGTTCTAGTTACTGTTCATTTTCTGCAGAGAGTATAGTCCACAGAGAATGCTCCCGTTTCCCTAGCTGGGTCCTTTCAGCAAAACAGACGTAGGGCCACTCCTAGATTGTTACAGATGTGCCTGTCTTCTTCTCCAGGTCCTAAGGAACACTGGGTCCTCTGAGGCTCCTTCTGTATCACAGGTGAGCAGAGGCATGTGCTCAACTCCATGACTTGGTGTGATGCCTCACAGGTTATCTGAGAGACAACGTCACCTTGAGTTGGAAATTAGCCTCCAGTAGTTTGAGCACTCCTCTTTGAGTTGACAATCCGTCAACCACCACCAAAGGAAGACAGACTCGATAGAGCTCTGGTACTCATTGATCAAGGCTTTTCAAGCCTTCTTTGGTCATTGTGTTTTCTTAGGTAGTCCCACGGCACAGCAGGCTGAAAATCTGCTCTGAGCTCAGACTGCCTGTCATGGAAAGAGGTGTTGAAATTATAGTCTGTGGGGATCTACTAGTACTGTGAGGCCCTTCTGCCCTGGCTGAGCTGAGATCCCTACTCTAGAGGATTCTGACAGACTCTGTTTTCTCACAATCTTGTCAAGACCATTCATGGAGGAGAGCCAATTTGCATACCATTGGTTCAACCATCAGCCACCCGGCACAGTGCCATTTCCTGTAGGACTCTGTGTTCTCATGCCATTGGCCTCTCCCATTCAGCCTCTCCGTACCCTCCAGACTCATTATGTGGGAGACATCAGACTAATGAAGCTGACGCGCTGGAAGGAAGGCAAGGTATACCACAACACTAATCATGAAACACAGGGTGTGCGATCCTGGCGTATCAGCTGACAGCTCCCATGGTAGGAAAGGATATCATCAAGCCATTCACCAGGAATCAGCATCAGATTCTTTAGAGTCCTAATGCAACCTCAGTAGGAAAAAGTGCTTAGCCATCACTTGCCAGGTTAATCAGGAATAGCATCTGATCTCACTGGCTAATTCATGAGCTAACCAATACCAGGAGCAAGAATGCTGCACTGGAGCACAGCAGGGATTCAGCAGTGTATAAAAGGAGACCTGTAGAGGGAGGGTTACAGACCATCCAAAGACCTTCTTGGAAACAGAGAGACCCTGCCGCCTCTGAGAAGATGAACTGCTCTTGTTCCCCATGCTGCTGCCAGCCCTGCTGCTTCCAGACCACCTGCTGCAGGACCACCTGCTGCCGCCCCGGCTGCTGCCAGCCCTGCTGCTGTGGCTCCAACTGCTGCCACACTGGCTGCCGCTAGACGACTCCATGAAGAAACAATTGGTGACCTTAGTGCCTCTGTTTTATGGCCCTAAGGTTCCAGAGGGTTCCTTCATGCTGTGGAGCGTCCTCATGCTCACTTCTTCTCTCCTAAAAAATCAGATATATCTCATGTGGACTAATTTCCATCCAAATCCTGAAAGGCCATTCCAAAAGCACCTGTCCTAATGGACACTGCTTTGGGCCAACAGACATGCTGGCGCAAGCTTGGTCCACTCCTTCGAATTGTGTGACCTCTGAAGATCTCACCCAGCTCTTATCTCTTACTTCAATACTATCAAACAGTATGAACTCTGTCACGCTCTGAATACTCAAGGTTTTCCCTGACTTAAATAAATGTGACCATACAAACAGAAAGTAGAAGTATCATGAATCTTCATTTCTCCTACTTTTGTCAAGTTGCTGTCCTTTAGGTAAAACATTCCCTTAAGCTGTCCAAGAAGAGGAGAATGAAGCAGCCCCTTCTGCAAGACCACCTCAGCTGCTCTGAGTGAAACATGACCCTCTGCAGACACAGACACTTGTGGGAACTCTTGTTTTCCCATGGTGGAATTGTCAGGGAGGAATTAATAGGTGGGGCCTGGATGCTGGGGCATGGCTTGGAGAAAGACTTGGAGTTTGCAGAGCCCCATGACTTCTGCAGTTGGCTTTCTCTGCATCATTGTTGTAGTTCCAGAGGGCAGATCTCAGCCCCTGCTGCAGGGCCTTCTCCTTTCCCTGAACACTCCAGGAAGAAGCAGCCAAAAGGCAATCCCATGATTCTGTCTGTGTCTATTCTCGCATTTTTCTGGCAGTTGCCCTGGGAATGGGGTTAAATCTTGGGAGGAAAATGTACTCCATTGCCCAGATGGCCCATCTCTGCCCTTCTCCTAGTAGGAAACGATGACAGGAGGGCCGTGCAGAGGATCTCAGCCCTCAGAGCCCTTCTGAGTGTACAGGGTAATTTAGAGAAAGACAGTTGAAACTCTTAAGACATAAAACCCCAGCCAGGAAGGAATGATAAGAAGCACCGCCATTCTACCCTTCCAGTGGTCGGCGACTGTGACCCAAATTGCCTGACAGGTGTTGGGAAATATCTGTGTCGCTGCTGTTAGTTTGACAGAAGAGGCCCTTTCACCATCACACAGTCAGACACCACTGGCTGTCATTTTGTATTGATCTACAAACTTTAGCCACTGTTCCTCTGAGCGTCTGGTGCCAAGAGTGATGACTGCAAGAAAAGCAGCATCTCCAGGGCCCATGCAGAAAGTTAACAGGGTCTCTGCACACTCAGAGCAAGACTGCCATAGCCCGGTGCTCGGATATCTAGGGTTAGGCACACTACTGCCAGCAAGTTTCGGGGAGGGAGGAGTTCAGTCTATTGCCTCAACTTTGGATACATCAGTTCCCAGATGTGGAGGGCTTGTCTTCAGTGGATGTAGGAACTATCAATGCTATTGAATTACAATGTGTGCTGATTCTCCTAAGACTGATACTGACACAAAGGGTCTTCATACAATGACAGTGTCATGTGTGTGTGTGTGTGTGTGTGTGTGTGTGTGTGTGTGTGTACCAAAGTGATCACCGATTCTTTGAGAGTCCCGATACGTTGGTCTACAAGCCTTCAGCTTGGGTTCTGATCTGAGTCGAGCTCATGACATGGATTCTGTGGGAAGGTCTTTGATCCTCTCCAAGACCATCATGAAGTTAAGTGAAACTTGCCTTCTCTCCAGCCCTAAAGTGTGTCCTGTACAAGCCAGCCATCATCTGAGGCTCTGACATTGGGTGACCTCACACTGTTCAATCACCACCTATAGAGAAGCAAGGTATGAAGGGGTATATCGAATCCAGAGGCCAGCCCTCCCTGCAATACCTGAAATCTTATGTAGAATGAGGCCTTTCCTGCATTTTGAGCAGTTGTGTCACAAAGCGATTCGTTGAGAGGTGAGAGGTCCCATCAGACGTACTCACTGAGATGCTCAGAGCTGAGGAGGCAGATTCTCTCTCAGATGTAATGTCACCTGGTGTGAGAATAATTGTCTGCTTCCAACACATGAGAGAAGAATAGCTCCTTGAGTTCTAGTTACTGTTCATTTTCTGCAGAGAGTATAGTCCACAGAGAATGCTCCCGTTTCCCTAGCCTGGTCCTTTCAGCAAACAGAGGTAGGGCCACTCCTAGATTGTTACAGATTGGCCTGTCTTCTTCTCCAGGTCCTAAGGCACACTGGGTCCTCTGAGGCTCCTTCTGTATCACAGGTGAGCAGAGGCATGTGCTCAACTCCATGACTTGGTGTGATGCCCGACAGGTTATCTGAGAGTCATTGTCACCTTGAGTTGGGAATTGGCCTCCAGGAGTTGGAGGACTCCTCTTTGAGTTGACAAGCCGTCAACCACCACCAAAGGAAGACAGTCTCGTTAGAGCTCTGGTACTCATTGATCAAGGCTTTTCAAGCCTTCTTTGGTCATTGTGTTTTCTTAGGTAGTCCCACGGCACAGCAGGCTGAAAATCTGCTCTGAGCTCAGACTGCCTGTCATGGAAAGAGGTGTTGAAATTATAGTCTGTGGGGATCTACTAGTACTGTGAGGACCCTTCTGCCCTGGCTGAGCTGAGATCCGTACTCTAGAGGATTCTGACAGACTCTGTTTCTCTACAATCTTGTCAAGACCATTCATCGAGGAGAGCCAATTTGCATACCATTGGTTCAACCATCAGCCACCCAGCACAGTGTCATTTCCTGTAGGACTCTGTGTTCTCATGCCATTGGCCTCTCCCATTCAGACTCTCTGTACCCTCCAGACTCATTATGTGGGAGCCATCAGACTAATGAAGCGGACGCGCTGGAAGGTAGGCAAGGTATACCACAACACTAATCATGAAACACAGGGTGTGCGATCCTGGCGTATCAGCTGACAGCTCCCATGGTAGGAAAGGATATCATCAAGCCATTCACCAGGAATCAGCATCAGATTCTTTAGAGTCCTAATGCAACCTAAGTAGGAAAGATGCTTTGCCATCACTTACCAGTTTAATCAGGAATAGCCTCTGATCTCACTGGCTAATTCATGAGCTAACCAATACCAGGAGCAGGAATGCTGCACTGGAGCACAGCAGGGATTCAGCAGGGTATAAAAGGAGAATTGTAGAGGGAGGGTTACAGACCATCCAACAGACCTTCTTGGAAACCCAGAGAGACCCTGCAAACCTCTAACAAGATGAACTGCCGTTGTTCCCCATGCTGCTGCCAGCCCTGCTGCTGCCAGACCACCTGCTGCAGGACCACCTGCTGCCGCCCCTGCTGCTGCCAGCCCTGCTGCTGTGGCTCCAACTGCTGCCACACTGGCTGCTGCTAGACCGACTCCATGAAGAAACAATGCTGACCTTAGTGCCTCCGGTTCGTGGCCCAAGGTTCCAGAGGGTTCCTTCATGCTGTGGAGCGTCCTCATGCTCACTTCTCTCTCCTAAAAAATCACATAGACCTCATGTGGACCCATTTCCATCCAAATCTGAAAGGCCATTCCAAAAGCACCTGTCCTAATGGACACTGCTTTGCTCCAACAAACAGGCTGGTGTGCACTGCTCTGAGCTGTCTCCCTTCCTGAACGTCTCACTGAGCTAAGAAATTTCACCTCTCGTATTAAACAGGGTGATCCTTGTCACTCTTTGAAAATTGTAGCTTTTTCTTACTTAAATAAATGTGACCGTCATATAAACATCTGACTAGAACTATCATGAATCTTCATTTCTCATAATTTTATCAGTTTACTCCCCATTCAGGAAACATTCTGTTAAGCTCTCCAACAAGAGGAGAACCAAGCAGCTTCTTCAGCAAGGCCACTCCGCTGGTTTGAGGTGAAAATGACCGCCTACAGATACAGACACATGTGGGAACGCTTGTTCTCTGATCCCGGAATTGTCTGTGATGATTAAGTAGGTGGGGCCTAGATGCTGGGGCGTGCTTTGGAGACAGACTTTAAGGTTCAGGGTTAGATGACTGTTGCAGTTGGCTCTGTCTGCCTCATTGTGGTAGCTCCAGAGGGAAGGTCTCATCTCCTGCTGCAGGCCTTCCTCGGCTGATTGCACACTCCAGGAAGAAGCAATGGCAATGCAACCCACTGATTCTGTCTCTCTCCTTCTCCCAATGTCCTGTCAGTTGCCATGGTAGCAGTGTCTCATCCCAGGAAGAGAAAGTTCTTCATTGCACAGAAGGCCCATCTGTGCCCTTCTCCTAGTAGAAAGAATGACAGGAGGGCCATGCAGAGGATGTCACCCCTCAGAGCCCTTCTCAGTGTACAGGGTAATTCAGAGAAGAAAGAAAAAACTATTAAGACACATCCCCAGCCATGAGGAGAATGACAAGTAACCCACTATTCTACCTTTCTAGTGTGGTAGGCGATGTGTCCCAAAATGCCTGCCAGATGTTGAGAAATAGGTGTCAGTGAGATGGAACAGGCCATTTCACCATGACACAGTCAGACAACACTGGCTGCCATTGTACATTTATCTACAGACTTT